>AYEL01043433.1:0-29101 GCA_000484575.1 Olivierus martensii
TCACAAAAGACAGTATCTTCTTCAATGGGACTATAAAAAGATCTTCTGATGCAGGAAAATGCGATCCTAGAAAATCATACCTTAGTTCTTATAGGACCACACATTTACACAAAAACATGAAGAGGAGTTTCATCTCCAATTGGGACTATCAGCAATCCTAATTAAGTGAAGATGCCTTCTAAGATGATAGGGCACTGCATCTTAGAATGTATCTTCACTTAATTGCTTGCAATTAAATTGTTACAAGCATTACAACAATCTTCACTTAATTGCTTGTAAGAAACCTTGTAACAATACTAGCTTGATTTTTAAGCAATGCAAGCAATTCTTTAGTTCTCTATAAAGAAGGACTTAAAATAAGAGCTTTTTCTCGCCACCATTTGTAATAGATATTCAGATCATAGTTGCTCTACAGTCCAAATTTAAGCATATTTTCATGTTATTTCAAAAAGTTTTGTTATCATGATTTTAACAGATGTTAAAGCCTTCAAACTGATAACTGCATTCACCATAAAATTATTGTAAAATTAATTTAAAAATTTTTTATACTATTTTAGAAATATTTTACAGCGTTACTCGGATATTATTGGAATACATTTTATCGTATTTTATTGCGAAATCCCTTTTTACGATTTTAAAGCCCATAACTTTAGAAAAAAAAGATTTTTTTTAAAATAATCTTTTTGAATTCAGCATTAAGAAGTGTTTAAAATTCGATAGATATCGCGAAATCCCTTTTTACGATTTTAAAGCCCATAACTTTAGAAAAAAATATTTTTTTAAAATAATCTTTTTGAATTCAGCATTAAGAAGTGTTTAAAATTCGATAGATAACATTGAAAAAATAAGCTATTAAGGCTTTGAATTCTATAATTTTGGAGGAAATAATTAAAATTAATAATTAATTATATATTTAACTTAATATAAAAATAGTCGGGTTGTCTGCCATTGCTCAGACGATTCTGGCACATAATTCTTCCTTATGTGTATATGAAAATCATATAAACAGTTATATCATCTTGACGTCGAATATAGGTTTGTATTTGTGATAGCATCTCATATATTGTGTATTTTGTGACGTCACCCACGTATGCATTACGATGATGTCATGTTAACCCGAAAATATAGATATTTGAGACCATCAATTAATTTCAGAATCATAATCTCAAAGATGATCTTTCATATCCGATGATGTTTGGGATCTCTATGATCCATCTCAGAATTATTACACCGAATCGTAAATAGCATTGCAACTTTAAAATTCTACTAACTGAAAAACTTTAAAGTTTTCTAGTTAATAGAAGGATCTAGCAACACTCAAACTGAACAATAGTCTGAAGGATTAAGCTTGTATTTTTGTCGCGAATCCAACAAAGTCCCAAACCCTAGAGCGATATTGATCTAGGATACTCTTAAGGTAACTAAGATCTTAGAAAAGTTTCTTCACGATAACTCAAAGGTTAAGTGAATGCAAGAAAACAGCAACATAATGTTTTCATAGAAAACTGCATAAAATTTACTGTTTAATTTTTATTTTTCTATCCTGTTAACAATAAAAATATCTAAATTATTTTTATCTTGAGTTATAAATAGAAAGTTTCTTCACAATAACTCAAAGGTTAAGTGAATGCAAGAAAACAGCAACATAGTGTTTTCATGGAAAACTGCATAAAATTTACTGTTTACCTTTAATTTTTCTATCCTGTTAACAATAAAAATATCTAAATTATTTTTATCTTGAGTTATAAATCATTCTATAGCATTTTAATTATATAATTTTTTCTGATGGAGGGATGATGATTTTTATTCTTCCCACTAAAATATATTTTAAAATACTGTAAAAATATTTTTAAACATCATACAATAATAAAAAATTGAAATATTTTCTACATGGATCATTGAAAATATTATATATATATATTTGTTTAAGAAAAATTAGACATCTTTTAATCTCTGTACATATTTATCAAAATATATAAAGAAAATCGTTAAAATTCTTTACATATTTTGATAAATATGTATAGAATTTAAAGACAAACATACGTCGTCTAATTTTTCTTATACTACTTTTTATAATTAAATATAATATAATTAATTTTATTTGAAAAATTAAACTGCAAGAATGAAAATCGATTCCATAATTAATCGATTGAAAAATATATAAAACTCGATTTTTAATTATTTCAATCGATTAATTCTGGAATCGATTTCATTTTTGTAATTTTTTTCAAATGAAATTAATTTATAGAATTTAAAATTAAATAATTATATTTAGTTATAAAAGACTGTATAAAAAAATTAGGAATCATTATGTTTTGTATATATTTATCAAAAATATGTAAAGAACATCTTTTAAAATTTTCACATATTTTGATAAATACGTACAGAAGTTAAACATTCGTTGTCTAATTTTTCTTATACTACTTTTTATAATTAAATATGATATAATTAATTTTATTTGAAAAATTAAACTGCAAGAATGAAAATCGATTCCATAATTAATCGATCGAAAAACATACAAAACTCGATTTGTTTCAGCATTATATTTCTGCTTATTCTCAAAACTCTAAAGTGAGTATTATGTATATATATATACGGTATATATAAATATTTAAAATATTAAATTCGATTTTTAAGTAAATATGCTGAAAATATAGGAAAATAAGATTTGGATGATAATATTTTATTTATTTTATAAAATATTTATTTATTGAAAAAAAAAATTGCAGAAGAAATTTCTGCTACTGAAATAATGTCGGGAAAAAATATATATAACTTTGTAATTGTGTTAATAATTGTTCCAAGATTCCGGAAGTTCTGCAACACTTTTGTTTTGTGTTTATTATTATTTTTTCTTCTTAGATATTATATGAAATGACTTTTTCCTCTCTAAAGAATCGAGGTTATTATTTTCCCTTTGTCTAAATGTCCCGAAAACGTTTGCCTTAAAGCAAAAGAAAAAATAAGAAGGAAAAAAAAAAAAAACTCTTCATGTATCATGAAGTGTTGTGAACATAGAATCGTAACTCTCGCTGTTATTATTCCCAAATGCCTACTAGAGAAAATAATTTTTTTGATATCTAACATTACGTAAACTGATAGTCAAAAATTACACTCTTCATGACCAACGTTGCGCTTTAACTACATCCATAATTTCATCATTTTATCGAGATTCGTGCCACAGTTGGGAGAATCTCTGAAGAAAAAAGTAACAGCAATACTTTTTTTTAACTTTAGTAATAAATTATAATACTAGATTATTTAATTATATTAAAAAAATATTTGTCGGGTAATGTATTTATTAGTGTAATTTTTTTTTATAGATTACTTCAAAGTATTCTACAATCTGCATTCAGTTTTCTTTGCAGTCGTTTAATTATAATTAATAGAGTAATTTTCTTGATTTTTAAAATGGTGACATTATGCATAGAAAATCTAAACAAAATCGAGCTTTATTTAACGTTTATAATATTTTTTTTAAATTGAGACAGTTAAAAAATTATGATTTACGATACACAGGGTGAAGAAAAACTTCGTGATAAAATTTTGTGTACTGATAGGGGGCATCGAAATAAATCGAAAATGTCTAATGAACATTTGGTCTAAATGGCACTGTTTTCGAATTATTACTCTATAAAACTAGCCAAACACAATCGAGTACACAAAGCGTCACGACGCGTCGTATTAAGTCGCTCTCCTACTTACTACAGTAAGAAGGCGAGCGACACAATGCGACGCGTCGTGACGCTTGGTGTATTCGATATATAGTCTAAATGGCACCGTTTTCGAGTTAAAGTCCTATAAAGCTAGCCAATCACCATCATAGTACACAAAGCGTCACGACGCGTCGCATTACGTTGCTCTCCTACTTACTACCGGGTATTAAGAAGGCGAGTGACGCAATGCGACGCGTCGTGACATTTTGTATACTCGATGGTGATTGGCTAGCTTTAAAGGATTATAACTCGAAAACGATGCCATTTAGACTATACCAGTGCTTCTCAAAATGTGGGTCGCGATCCACATTTTGAGAAACACTGGTGACAATATTTGGGGGTCGCAGAAATTTTAGCAAATGTTTTAATTCGTATTCCTACTTTATATATCTCTATAACCAGGATCGCGAAAATATTTTTTCAGGTAAAAGGGGGTCGCCAACTGGAAAAGTTTGAGAAGCGCTGGACTATATGTTCATTAGACATTTTCGACTTGCTTCGAGGCACCTATCAGTACACAAAATTTTACGAGGAAGTTTATCTTCACCCTGTATAATCTATAAAATGCATTAAAACGTTTCAGTTATTTATATGTTCATTAGACATTATCGACTTGCTTCGAGGCCCCTATCAGTACACAAAATTTTATGAGGAAGTTTATCTTCACCCTGTATAATCTATAAAATGCATTAAAACGTTTCAGTTATTTTCACTTAAAAAGATAATTTAATAATTAAAATTCACTTTCAATATTTTTTATTTCTTTTAACAAAAATTAAAAAAATTCCCATTTTATTAAAGTAGTGTTTAATCTACGTAATGTTATCCGAGAGGAAGAATGCAAGTACATAAGAAATGCCTTATCCAATTAATAAAAGTTTCAGAACTATAATTTCTAATGTCTAATAAAATTGATTAGAAATCAGATAAGCTCGAAATTAAATTTAGATCATTAAATGATACGAATTTAATTTTAAACTCGTCTATAAATAAATCGAATCCAAATGATTATAATTAGAGTAATTTTTCTGACATCAGAAGTAATATTCGTCGATCGTTCTTATCTCTACTATTAGATAAGGTGTAACGTAATACGGATTCCACTCAAAGCTATAAATTACAAAATAATTTCCTATTAATTAATTAAATCAAAGTTACAAAAGCATCCGATTCTATTCATGTAGGCTATACATAATATAAGCGAAGGAAAATTTTTGCGTAATTAAATTTTAAATCGAGATTCAAAGGACAAGTTTTCAATTATTGGAAGTAATGAAATTTCCTAGAATTCTTGCTGAAACTATTATTTTAATTATTATTTAAAAGTCTTAACAATCTGTGTTAGATATTTAGTTACCATTTGTATAGTTATTACATTTCCATTGCTTCTGATTTTTTTTCTTGTATATATACAAGATGAAGAAAAACTTCGTCGTAAAGTTTTGTGTACTGATAGGAGGGCATCGAAATAAGTCGAAAATGTCTAATGAACATATGATCTAAATGGCACCTTTTCTGAGTTAGGACCCGTTAAAGCCAATATGCAAAGCGTCACGACGCGTCAGGTTGCCACAACGCATCGCATTGCGGAGCCGTTAAAGCCAATATGCAAAGCGTCACGACGCGTCAGGTTGCCACAACGCATCGCATTGCGTCTCTCGCCTTCTTAAAAAGACGAGCGACCGCGTGACGCTTTGCGTTTTCGATGGTGATTGGCTAACTTTAAAGGGTCCTAACTCGAAAATGGTGCCATTTAGACCATATGTTCTTTAGACATTTTCGACTTGTTTCGATGCCCCCGTCCGTACACAAAAAAATTGTACTACGAATTTTTACTTCACTCTGTATATACAGGAAAGTATAAATATATACATCTCTGTATATATATAAAGAGATGCAAACTATAATGCTAGATGATTTAATTACGGCTATCCATCCTATAACACGGCTTCCTACAATACGGTTTCGCTCTAACACTATTTGAAAATTGCTGAAACCCTCATATAAGACGGCACTTCTACAACACGAGTTTTACTTAACACATTTAGAAAATCACGTTTACTCTCCTACAACACAAAATATCTTCATTAATTTTTGCTTAAATCCGCATTATGGACAAGCAATATACATATAAATTGCAATCATTGGGAAACACTTTGCTGAAATTAGTCATAGAGGAATGTGAAAGAGAAGAAAACTTTTTTATTCATAATTTGTTTTTGGGTAGATGTTAAGGAACAAATTGTTTTCTAGCGGGTTAGGTTACAGATTTTGCAAAGAGAGCAGAAGATACACCAACTTTAAATGCAGAAAAAAGTTCAGAAAGTGATGTTTATATTGTTAAAAGAAAAAATGTTCTCGTTTTAACTGAACAGCGATAAAGAAGATATAATTATTAAATGAATATTATATAGGCTGTATACTTTTTCTTTCCTCTTGTTTTACTTATATTGTTTTCTTAGGGTCTTAACATATATATTTTTTCATTCTTTATATTTCGTGTTATTACTATTCTTAATAAAAATTAAATTTCTTATGTGAAATTAAAGAAAATTATTTGTTTTTAAATGATTTGGAACGTAGCTCTCGTCTTGTATTGGCTCCAAGTCTCATATAAGACGGTTTCACACAAATGGTTTGGAACGTAGCTCTCGTCTTGTATTGGCTCCAAGTCTCATATAAGACGGTTTCACATAACACGGTGATTTTTAGGAACCTGTCTATTGTGCTATAGGAGGGATACCTGTATATTAAAATATTTGTCATATAATTTATTTATTAGTGTAATTTTCATGGACTACTTCGAAGCAGTCGTTTAATTATAATTTATTACATAATTAATAGAGTAATTTTTAATATAATTTCTTGTTTTTTTTTTATTCTTCAAAATCGTGATATTATGCATACAAAATCTGGGAAACTGGGCATAAAAAATATTGTGGCTAAAATAGTTACTGTGAGCGACAACGAATGTCTTTGTGTGTCAAAACGAGTTTAGAATATTAATTACTATGGTTTGCGATAATTTATATTGTTGTTGTTGTTGTTAGCAGTTGATAATTTTATTGGAAAAATTGACGAAGAAAATCTTTTTTGAAACTGGGCATAAAAAATATTGTGGCTAAAATAGTTACTGTGAGCGACAACGAATGTCTTTGTGTGTCAAAACGAGTTTAGAATATTAATTACTATGGTTTGCGATAATTTGTATTGTTGTTGTTGTTAGCAGTTGATAATTTTATTGGAAAAATTGACGAAGAAAATCTTTTTTTTGATGAATGACGTTCTTTCTGCTTAGACCGTAGGTTGCGATGGTGTGGTGGGATCAGGAAAGAAATTCGATCAGTGTGGCGTTTGCGGAGGTGATAACAGTACTTGCAGGATTGTATCTGGCTTATACACAAGACCCACTTTACCAGTCGGTTATAACTTAATTGCCAAAATACCATCTGGAGCATGTAATATTAATATTACAGAATTGAAAAAAAGCAATAATTACTTAGGTAAGTATGTAAAAAATAATTAAAAAGTATGTGTTATGATATATCTAACTGGGTTAACAGTAAAATTTTCGTTATTTGTACTTACTATACAGGGTGAAGAAAAACTTCGTAGTAAAATTTTGTGTACTGATAAGGGGCCTCGAAACAAGTCGAAAATGTCTAAATGACATCGTTTTCGAGTTATAACCCTTTAAAACTAGCCAATCACCATCTTGTATTACAAAGTGTCACGACGCGTCCCATTGCGTCGCTCTCCTACTTACTATCGAGTTAGTAAGAAGGCGAGCGACGCGTCGTGACGCTTTCGAAGTTTTTCTTCACTCTTTATATATTTTTTAAGGAAAACCGAAAGAAAATTTTCAGCTAGCCAATCACCATCTTGTATTACTAAGTGTCACGACGCGTCCCATTGCGTCGCTCTCCTACTTACTATGAGTTAGTAAGAAAGCGAGCGACGCGTCGTGACGCTTTCGAAGTTTTCGAAGTTTTTCTTCACTCTTTATATATTTTTTAAGGAAAACCGAAAGAAAATTTTCTTCCAAAACAGTAATAAAAATTAAATAATTATAATAAATTAAAATTAATAAGGCATTAATGATTCTTAGTTTGATTTATGCCCACGCAATTCGGTTTGTAAACGAATTGATTTAATTAAAACTTACAAGAAACGTTTTGCAATTATCTACGGTGATTAATCTATTACACGCTTGTTTATTATTATTATTATTATTATTATTATTATCTTTATTTTGATTCATTAGTTAAAAAGTATTTTTTTTTTTTTGTTTTTTAAATTTTTAGCACTACGGACTTCGAGCGGAAATTACATCATTAACGGAAACTGGGCAATAAAATGGTCCGGGAATTATGAAGCCGTCGGTACTACTTTCACATACATTCGCCACGATTCTCAAAACAATCAATTAGGAGAATCAATCACTGCCAAAGGACCCACTAACGAGGAGATCGATCTTCTGGTAGGTAGACAGACTGTTAAAACCGGCACATTTCCTTTTTAAGACCTAATAAAAATCACCAAAAGAAGTGCATCATCTCCCTTGCACTAACTTCCGTCGTTTCGTAGCCACCTCTAATTAGTTTCGGTAATTAGTTTCTTGTATCCCATTTGAACTACTCTTTTGGCAAGATTACGGGCCGTTTGCAAAATTAAATTACTCGAATCCGTAAATATATAAAAGTTTTTTTTTTATTCCTCGTATCAATTTTGTTAAGACACGGATAAAGGCAAGGCAAGATTCTTAATGAGAAATATAAAATCTTCAGTTTAATTAGGAACGATCTCTACCAATCTTGCTTCTTTATTTTACTGTAATGAATATTTACAGTGAAAATATTCATTAAAGATCGAGCACGAATGATATAATTCAATGCCCATCAATCAGTTTAATTCACTGATTTTAATTATAGTAGAGTATGCATAAAATATCAATTCATCCCTAAAGTAATGTCTTTTTTATACTGTACTTGTTCAAACATGTTTTAACTTGTCTAGACATGAATTTTTATTTCACCAACGTAGGAAAAGTGTCATTGATTCAAATTGAGAATATATATTTATACTGTACTTGTTCAAACATGTTTTAGCTTGTCTAAAAATGAATTTTTATTTCACCAACGTAGGAAAAGTGTCATTGATTCAAATTGAGAATATATACTTGATTAAATTATCAAAATGATTTATCTTTTTATATCATTTCAAAACTTAATGCTAAAAACTAAATTACTTTTGGGATGATCTGATATTTAAAAGTGTTATATCCAGATCTTTATTGTACTGTAATGAATATTTACAGTAAAAATATACATTAAAAAGATTGAGGATGACCGCGTGGTAAAGCTTTGGCTTACCACCCTGGAGGATCCGGGTTCAAATCCGGGTCCCACATCTCCAGTTTTTCAGTTGGGCCATTGAACTCCATCCTTCAACCATCCAGTTGACTCCATCATGGGTACTGGCCAGCCTGTGATAGGCTGTATAAGCGGCCGCCGCCAGATATAGAATATTCATGAGGATTTGAAAGCTTAATATAAACTCACTCACTAAAAAAATCGATCATGAATGGTATAATTCAATGACCATCAATCAGTTTAATTCATTGATTTTAAAATTATAGTAGAGTACTCAGAAAATATCAAGTCATCCCATAAGTAATGTCTTTTTCTTACGCTCTACTTGTTCAAACATGTCTTAGGTTGTCTAAACATGAATTTTCAATTTCACAAACTTTGGAAAAGTATTATTGATTCAAATGGAGAATGTATACTTGATTAAATTAGTAAATAATTTATCTTTTATATCCTTACAAAACTTAATGCTAAAAACTAAATTACTTTTGGGATGACTTCACATTTAAAAGTGTTATATCGAGATTTTATTGCCTAGAAAGAATTTAATTTCCGCAATTAAATTGATATTATAAGCTATCTGTTTAATCTCAAAATTAAAAAATAAAAAATAAATACTAATTAATGCTGTTCCTATTCTTCTTTCGAGAGAAAAATATCTACGTAATTTTAAAATTCGGTACTTATCTTACACACTTGGACTTGTAATAAACTAACTTGGAGAAAGAAGAAGAAGAAAATATTCTACTGCATTCCATCTTATCAGATGTATTGAATAATACATGATGACGTTTATAACCCGTCATTTTTATTCCATTTGCTTTTTTTTTTAAATTCTAAAATATAGCTGTTATTATGTTTCAATGCATAGTATACTTTCTATGTGTAAAAGCATCTATCAAATGTGTTCTCGAGTTTCGAAGCGATTTTTATCATCGCATCTCGAAAAATTTAATTCTATATTTGGAATAAAATTTATTAAAAATAAAAATGTGATTTTTTTTTTTGATAAATATGTAAACATTTGATTATTATTATTATTTTTCCTTTCAGATAATTTTTCAACACCCCAATTCGGGAATAAAGTACGAATATTCCTTACCTATACAGGAACGATCCATGATGTTTCCAGATAATAATTTCCAACTAGCTTTTCGTGATGGTCCACAAACTTCTCCTCGTCGTACCTATAAAGATGTGTTAACAAATACTAAAAATCCTCATCAACCCGATTCCGTTAATTCCATTTTAGAAAATAATCATATTATCGATCCGACTTATAGGAATAAGATAAAAATGCCTCATCCGATCAATACCATTGATAGAAATTATCGCAGGTTTGAATCCAAAGCTACGTATCGATGGAAACTTGCAGGATTATCTGAATGCACCCAATCCTGCGGTGGTGGTGAGTTTTTTAATTAAGCAATATTTGAAGATTCTATGGTAAAATTATTTGCTAGATAAAATGGGCGCAAATGCTGTCGTTCTGCAAATTTTTTCTTCCAATCCTCGTAAGCAAAACCTTTAACTCTGAAGATTGTAAAATTTGAATTTACTTTTGTACTGATGTTAGCATTAATTCATACTTGTATAGCCTCACATATTTTAATATTATTTCTCTTATAATTTTATAAAATAATGTACAGGAGCTCCTCTAGTTACGAACGTAATTCGTACGTATATTTTGTTCGTAACTAGATACCAGTGTTATTTTGGCTTAAAAAGCACTGGAATAATTGTATATACACTTAGTGCTCGTATAACGCGGGTGTTAGGTTCCATAGAAACGCTGAATTATATAAATCGTGTTATACGAGACCTATATCACATAGAAAAAGTAAAATTAGGTTTCGAGATTTCTGGTAGAAAACTAAGACAATTTTCAACAATATAAGCTTTAAACAGAAAAAAAACTGACACTATGCAAAAAATATGTAATTATGTATATTTACATGAGAGTTAAAAGGTAATTCTCCTAATATAAATTCGTAGAGATTCATAAAAATTTGTAGACCGCGTTTTATCAAAACCGCGTTGTATAAGATGAGTATCGCGTTAGAGGAGGGTTTACTATACTATATATTATAATATATTCACAATTAGACCAATTAAAAGTTTCAAAACCGCGTTGTATAAGATGAGTATCGCGTTATAGGAGGGTTTACTATACTATATATTATAATATATTCACAATTAGACCAATTAAAAGTTTTTTATTTCACAGATTTTAATGAAAATTTCCAAATATAAAGCGAGGAATTTTTGGTGCAATCACCGCCATCTTGAAATACTGCTATCGTATGTTAACTATCTATGTAATTTTATGTGATATTGGTTACTAGAGCACTTTACTATCATATTACTTAAAAATATCGAAAAGTTTTTGAATTTCGTGAAATTTGAAAATGAAATTTCACGTTCGTAATTAGAAGAACGCCTCTATTACATTTTTAACTTTCGAAGTTATTTTTCAAACTAAAAGAATAGTAATTATTTCAAAATAAATTATTAAAAATTTCAGTACGATTTTAATGATCTGTATATGTTCTATTGAATTAAATTTTAAATTCTCTATTAATCTAATAAAAAAAAAATTAACTCACTCTAGTTTTCCAGTTAAATAAATCTATTATTTTATTCATTTTTTATAATATAATAATTTTTTTCACTGCATAATGCAACAAATTGTCTTAGTGCCACCAATATGATCGCAAAAATAAGTAAGAGTTTTATAATAAAATAATATTTCAAACATTTTATTATTATTTTATTCAGAAAAATTTTTTAGCGTTGATAAGAAACGATGCTGCAAATTTAATTCGCAAAAATCCAGTTACGAATTAAATTTGTTATTTTCTCAAAAATTTGTGATTTTTTTTTTTTTCCCCCTCTAGTCAATATTTTTCTTTCGAATCAAATACCTAACAATGACCCTCTATTTGTGCAACGAATTTACTATCTTCTGAAAGTGCAATTTTGACTGCATTGATGTCTAGTCTGCACTCTTTATCCTTTATATATTTTTTTCTCATCCATTTTTAGAATTCAAAATGGAGATGTGAGACTGACAGCAGTCGATTAATAAAAATGATGAAGGAAAAAAAAAACAAGAAAACTAGTTTGATGTTTAAAAGGATACGGTTTTCGTTAAAAGTAGATCTTGATTGCACAAGAGGACAAATTTTTCTTTATCGAGAATTTATTTTAATATTTATTATACGAATATAGCTTTTCGTTCGAAAGAAAAACTTTTTTTTTATGTGTAAAACCTTTAATAATATTTTTTTTTTCATAATTTTTGAAGCAGTAAATAATGCATCGTAATTTACGGCACTATTCTTTTGTTTTTCTTTACAATATTTTTATGATTAGAGAGATAGGTTGTCGTTATTTTATAAGTATTAAAAATATTTTATAGAAATGGTTAGAGTGTCCTAAAAATAAACATTTTACTGTTGCAATATTTTTATGATTAGAGAGCTAGGTTGTCGTTATTTTACAAGTATTAAAAATATTTTATAGAAATGGTTAGAGTGTCCTAAAAATAAACATTTTACTGGAATATTGCTTTAAGCGCTTTAAGTAATATTTCTTATTTTTAATACGCAAATTATGCTACGTTTGCTTACTAAACATGTAAAAATGATCATAAGCAAGTTAAATATTTAAAATAAAGCAGAATATATTAATAAAAACAAAGAGAACTAACAAAATTATATATATATTTTTAATTATTTTGTCATTTGTATGGTTAAATGATTAGTTTTGTCCATGAATGAAAAATTGCCAGAATGTTTATGCATTAAAGTTGAATTATTTTTTATTTTTTTAAATTATTGCTTGTAATATATAATTTTTTAATATTAAAGTTGAATTATTTTTTATTTTTTTAAATTATTACTTGCAATATATAATTTTTTAAAATATATAATTATTATCTCATAAATCTTAATGTTTTCTATAATTCCTGATCTTTCCATTAAAAAAAAACATCTTGAACTACTGTTTTAACCATTAATTTTCCGATAATTAAAAAATTAAGTTGACAGAAAACATAAACTTGTTAATTTTTAGATTAATTTATAAAATTTTATCGATATTACGTGGATAAATAATTAAATTATTCTTCTGAAATTCTTCTAGTATAAAGAGAATTACAGTTAAGAACATATTTTACTTAGAAACTCCCTCAGTTCTTTTAATGCAGAAATGTATACCATTTTTCATTACCAGCTTTAAACCCCGATCAATTTGATACTTTGCACTGATAAAAGATAACATAAAGTAAGTCTAACAGTAAAACGTTTGACCTTTACGTCTTTCATGATTAAATCATGAGATTGGCAAAGGGACCGGATTATCAGTGGCTATAATTTATATAAATCGAAGCTGTGTAGCCTATTTAACTTAAAAGTAGAATTTACAGGACAAAATTATTGTTATGTGCTGATTAAAATTATGAAAAAAATTCTGTATTTTCTCTCTATACTTTGGTTTTTATATCGTGAACCGGTTATAAATGTTTTCATTTACATAAAACGTACTCCTTTTATTGACAAGTGCCATCGACTAAACCAGTTTGTACGTCATAAACCAAAGTCTTGTTAGAAAAGTAGGAAGAAAAAAAAATCTGAACAATTGATCAGAACAAGGCCGTTGGGATTGAACTACATCTCAACCAATTTGTCTTCAGTAATGCGAAAGTTTAAAAACTGAACGAAGAAGAAAAAAAAAAAAACGAAAGAAATTCAATTTTTTTCTAATAAATTCCACAAAATGAAAGAAAATTGAGTAATAGTATCTTGTATATGTTTCGCATTATCACCTCTATAAACGTTCTGCATATAATTCAGCTGCGGCTTTTATTTTCTAAACATTCTAATTTTCTGTAGCCCAGAAAATTACTTTTTTTTTTTTTTCTTAAACACGAAAACTTGTTCTGAATTTGATAAAGTCGAAAAATAATAAATTTATGTTAGTTATTCTGTAGCCCAGAAAATTACTTTTTTTTTTTAAACACGAAAACTTGTTCTGAATTTGATAAAGTCGAAAAATAATAAATTTATGTTAGTTTTATCCTGCAAAAAATTATTTTAATGATTAAAATTTTTCTAGGAACTCAGAGAACGATCGTATCTTGCGTTAAACAAAATACGTTGAGTGTGGTACCCGACATACACTGTGAATTAGGAGAAAAGCCAGAAATTCAAATCGTTCGTTGCAATACTCAACCGTGCCCAGCTGTGTGAGTATAAAGATGTCATTCTGTCACACTCATTTCAATTTCATTAGTCGTTTACTATACAATTCTTACTTTCGAATGGCTTCGTCTTTTGCTTTTTATAGATGGGTTCCCGGAGAATGGGAAAGTTGCAGCGTTACATGCGGAGAAGGAATCCAGAGAAGAAAACTATTATGTAAACAAGAAGTATCTCCAACGTTGAATATTAATGTAGCAGAAGGAGCTTGTCACGGTCAGGAGAGATTACCATCCATTAGAAAGTGTTTTATTAAACCCTGTGTCCATTGGAAAATTGGAGAATGGGGAAAAGTGAGTAGTTTTTAACTATAAAATTACAAATATAAATTTACACGAAAAAATGCCAAATTTGTGGAATTTTAAACACTTTTCTGTTTAAAAAATAATATTAGAAAAAAAAAGAAATCATTAATAAATAGTTTTGGTAGAAATTATCGCACGACTGATATACGTAATTATTTTAATTATAAATAATTGCAAGACGTAATTAATTAAAATTTTATAAATACTAATCACGTGCGGATTAATATAATTAAAGTAACTGCATTAATTAATATTAAGTAAATTAAATAATAATAATTTCGTCTTTTATCAAAGAAAAACGTTCGTATGAGCTGCGTAAAATGTCGTCAATGTTCGATAGATTGTTTCAAAGATTCGACTTTTTACACTTCGTAGGACCGCCACTTCTGTAAAAAAAGAAAAAAAAATTTGTGTATGAACATAAAAATTGATAGGCACATAGTTTGGTTAATAAAAGATGAGTTATTAGCCCAAAATTTGAGTATTGAGCAACATTTTTGCTCTTAAAAATCATTACACAAGATTACTTATTAGTTAACAGCTATAAAATCGTTTATGTGCGACATATTGTTACCAAGATATGAAAATTTTTTCAGTTTTGAGTAGACAAAATTACAACTCAAACGGCCGCCATTTATGACGGAATCTCACAATGAAACTCAAAATTAATAGATTTATAAAAAATAAATTAACGAAAAACAATATTATGCAAAATTTGAACGTTTTGATATGTTTAAACTTCACAATAAACAATTTTACGAACCGAGAACAGATAAACAAAAAATAAATCTATAAAAAGCGATTCTTTTTATATAGAATATGATTGAAATTTTACTGATAACAACCAAAATTTTTTTCCTGTCAGTGTTCTGCAGATTGTGGAAAAGGTATGAGGAAGAGAGACGTCACCTGTGTGACTGACGACGATACAGTAACGCTAGAATCCGAGTGTGTAGAAAAGAAACCTGAAACTGAAGAAATGTGTGACATGGCTCCATGCGTAAACACTTGGTTTTTCTCAGAATGGACACAAAAGGTACTAATTCTAACAATTAAAATATGAATTATTGTTATGTTTTCTTCATTTTTATTTAAAGCAATTAATTTTAAAAGCAATAGAATATAACGTAAAAAAGTATATTTTTGTGATTAGTCGAGCGCATTGGTTTCCGTGTAACGTTATTAAATATTATAACAATTCAATTTGATTGTTTTCAGTGTTCAGTGGAATGTGGAAAAGGCCACTTATTCAGGAAAGTAATTTGTCTTCATGGAAGTGGAAAATCAACCGCAGATGGAGCATGTGATTTGACTAATCGTCCGGAATCTCAGAAATCTTGTATTAACGAGAAAGGTTGCGGAGGAAAATGGTTTGTCGGCCCTTGGAGTCAGGTAATAAACTCAAATATTCTTTAATTTAAATTTTTTTTTGGTTTTTTCCCCCCTACTTTCCTTATATTAAATGCCACGTATGGATATAAATAAACCTAGCTGACATTCTCGAAATAATTCTTCAAGATATGGACAAACTTTAGTCAGATTTCTAAGATGCAACTAAACAAAATAACTTTACGAGACGATGACAACAACAACAAAAAAGAGAATTAAATCTGAAACTCGATATTCCGTTTAATTAATTCTGTAAAATTAATGATTAATTACCGAAGATAGCCATAAGGCAACAAGTTAATATGATAATCTATAAGACAAAGTTTCTAAACTAAATTTAATTTCGTGTTAAACCCTTTATCTCGAAGTTTCAGAAAAAGTTTTCGGAGCATATTTTATAAATAAAAGTTTTAATCTAAAGATTAATTTATTCATCCGAAGAGCTATTTTTAATGTTATTAATAACTCATCGATCTATAATTTCTCGATAGTTATATATTTGTTTATTTAATATAGTCAAAGAATCCAAATTTAGTAGACCGAAGATTCGATTCAGTTAATATTTCCGTTCAAAATAATTTACTTATAGTTTGAGCATTTAAAAAATTTTAGCATGTTCATCATTACATTAAAATTTTAATATTTTCAAGAATTATCAGCCTGTGGAACACACGGAATAGTGATTATATTTATATCTGAATAACCATGAATGGATCAAATCATGAGTTCATTCCTCATATAGTATTTTAAGTGTGTGAGTCTGCAAAATTATTAGTTGATCCTATTGCAAACTATGATGGGTTCCTGTCTTTGCTGCCTTATATTCATCATGCAGATTTGGCTGTTTAAAATTTTGAATAAGAACCAAACAATTTGCAAGAAATATCTTATTGTTTTAAAGACACGCATTTAATATCATTGTAAAACCTTTATGTTCTTGAGTTAGATATTATTTTTTACTTCTATAATCTCTAATAATAATAATAATAAAATTTCTTCTTAAACATTTTAAAAATTTCTCTTAAACATCTTAGGAAAAAAAATCTTTGGGATGAACTGCATCCCATCTTTGTCGGATATATTTTCATAGCCCATCATCATCTACTCGTACTCGTGGTAATGGAAACTTTCATTTCTGGAGTTAGCGAGATAAATCAAAGATGGGGATTGATAAGCCAGATCTGGATTTTCTTGAAAAATTTCTGAAGACAAGAGCCATTTATCATGAATAATGTTGAAAATATAACACTTACTTCAATCTTATGAATTTTCTTTGTCTGTTTTCAGAATTCCAGTTAATTTAAAATTATTAGGAAGCGTATATTAATTTTAATAAATTTTGTTATTTGTTTGTTAATTGAATTTTACATATAGACATAACTTTCTTTATAACGCTTCGCTAATACGGCGCTTCTCAATATGGTTTTTGTTTTTATATCTTGAAAAGGAAAATTATCTACAAAATAATACATAGAAAAGGTATATAAAACATAAATTAACACACAGATGTGCCAGACTTAGAGCTATCCTGAAAAACAAAAAGTGCGAGACCCGGAATCGAACCTAGTTCTCCAAAGTGATACGCGAATGCTTTAAAACTCTGCTATCTAATTAGGTTTTTTTTTAGATCTAACCCTATTGTGCACATAATGAATGATAGTGTAAGTATGTTTTCAGACTTTTATATGCATTAGCAAATGAAATTTGCTTTACAGTGCTGTCTAGAACGTAACCAGTGCAGTAACGAGATATTGCCAGTATTTCCTTCATTAAAATTAATTTTTTAATAGCCAAATTTCTTGATATTCAGTTATTTAAATTGATTTCCAAATTTTTTTCCCATTAAGCAAATATAAACCAAATTTATAATAGACATTTTTAAATTATTTATAAAAGAAAAAACTTTAGGATATGTTTATTAAAAATAAATATATAAAAGAGAATGAGTGGAATTTTATTTATTTTATACAATTTTTTAAATATTTTCTTTTCTCGTTTTCTTTGATATCAACAAAATCGCAAAATGAATAATCATGTATAATGTATACAATACAGTACTTGTATTATTCTGAATATAATATTTTATCGTTTTTAAGTAAATTATAAATTAATTCACTGTATAAATATTTCTTAAAATTATATATACTGTATATTTTTTCCGAAATCTTGTAAGAATGTAAGTTATAAAAGAAAAAATTCTACACTGAAGAAGAATTTTTCAGTGTATATATAAAAAAAAAACTTCAAAAATATCTACAGAAAATTTTATTGGAATTATTAATTCAAAATTTAATATTCATAGTTCAATGTTAAAATTAATTATTATAATATTTAATATCTAAGTTTTTGGTTTATAATGGCCACAAATCTTTTGTTTTAAAACAATGAATATATTTTTTCTAATTTAAAACAATAAAAATAATTTTACTCGTGTACTATCTTTAGAAAAACTTTTCAAATTTTCATATAAACTAAAAAACATGAAGAGTAAATTTTTTGTATGATATGCAAGGTAATTTTTCTGTTACTGTAAGCAAGAAAAAATATTTCAATATATTTGAATTTCGTAATACGTAACAAATCTATGTTGTTACGTAATCAAATTTGATTACGTAACAATAAAGTTATTATTACGAAATTCAAATACTGATTAAAATGATCAGTAACATAAAAAAAATGTTACTGATTAGAAATATTAAATTTTTATTGTAATTTAATAATATAATATAATCTATACATATACTGTAAATATGAAATGCCTGCGCACACTTGTTCGCTTATAATGCAAGAACGGTTGAATCGATTTTTATGAAATAGATTTTATTTTTAGGGGATTTATGTAGTAAGTTTACGAGAGAGGTATCATTAATATACGTTCCCAAAGATTGGGGTAATTTATGCAAATTACTTTATATAAAACCTAAGATAAAAGAATAACTAGTGTCTCTAGATAGCTAGAGTACCACGTTCAGCCGCCATTTTATATTCTTCTGCCGATCGATAATCACTGGTAACTTTGTAGAAAGTAAACCATAATACAACATTACTTTTATAAATTATAAATACAGCAGTTGCTTACTTGTTAAACGAAAATCGTATTTCGTAAAGTTTTCCTTTCAATATTCTGTATTTTTATCTCTGATTTCTTTTACCTTGTGGCAAAGGAAAAAATCTATGATCCTTTTCTGTTCGATTATAATAATTTACAGCACCATAACAAGGCATGTTCTTAAAAAATAACCAGAAAGACTATGAACGCAATGATGACTCCCTAGCTAAAACTGGTAACTTTGTAGAAAGTAAACCATAATACAATATTACTTTTCTAAATTATAAATACAGAAGTTGCTTACTTGTTAAACGAAAATCGTATTTGGTAAAGTTTTCCTTCCAATATTCTGTATTTTTATCTCTGATTTCTTTTACCTTGTGGCAAAGGAAAAAATCTATGATCCTTTTCTGTTCGATTATAATAATTTACAGCACCATAACAAGGCATGTTCTTAAAAAATAACCAGAAAGACTATGAACGCAATGATGACTCCCTAGCTAACAGGATATAAAATGGCCGATTTGGCGGCATTTAGTGGCGTAAAGGAATGCGCTACTCTATAGGCCTATATTTAGGGACTTTAAGAATAACATTATTTCAGCGATCTCATTGGGCTACAATGATCGTGGCGGCATTTAGTGGCGTAAAGGAATGCGCTACTCTATATATTTAGGGACTTTAAGAATAACATTATTTCAGCGATCTCATTGGGCTACAATGATCGCGTATTTGGTAACTAAATATTTAGTATTTCTTAATTCTTGGTTCTCAATTGGCATTTCTTAATTAAAAAAAAAAATACAATAAACTTCCTATTAACGTTGGGCACGGGTCTACTAGTTTATATATATTTCTGAAATATTATCAATGTTTTTATACAGTGGACTCTCGATTTTACGAACTCGTACTGACCCCCAAAAAAGTTCGTAAATGGAAATGGCATTAATTAACATTAGGGACTTTCTGGGACCAACTAAATACTTCGTAAAAACATGTAGTTCGTAAATTGGAAGTTCGTAAAATCGCGAGTCCACTGTATATTTCTTTGAAAAAAATTCAGAAAGATAGGGAAAAAAATTCAGAAAAATTTTTTATGGAGTTTATAAAATTTTATAACCAAATAGGCAAAGTCCCCAAAAAAAAAACCAAAAAAAAAATAGGCAAAATCCCCAAATTAGAATATAATAATTAGTTGAATTTCTTAAATTCCTTTTACTTGTTTTCTTTATTTTTCACATTAATATTGAACTGTTCATGAAATAATTTCATAAAATTTTGTTGTTGTTAATATTTTAAATAAATTTGATAAACCTACAGAGAGAGATGGTCCTGAATGCACGAATATTGAAAAATTTCTGAAATCTTGGAAGCCATCTTGTTCATGAGACCATATTAACAATATGCTGATATGCTGTTGTGCCTTATGATATTTTAGTGATAATTTTTGTTCCAGTTTATATTTGGCCACTGATATAATAAACATAAATTTATAAAAGTGAATATGCATTAATTTAATTAAAAAATAATACAAATTACGAGAATATTAATAAAATATATTTAAACAAGAAACTATTTATTCCACATTCTCACAATTAAAAAACAAAGATAGCTTTAAGGTAAATGCCAAGCCAGCCTATCCTGTTTCAGATAATTATGTGAAAAATTAATTATTCAAGTATACGGAGTGACGAATTCATAAAACTGAACACAAACCGAGCGTGAATATGAACTTATTGACGAAGAAAGATCTTGTCTTTCTGCTTTATTAATCTAATAATTACTAATCTTAACTGCAAAGCGAATAAACAAATTTTCTTTGAAGTTTTAATTAATGTTTATCATTTATTGGATTCGGTAATTAGCCGAATTTCCACGGAATATTTAGTAAAACAGAAAGAAGCAATCCACAATTCTGTAATCAGAGTTGTCGCATTCATCTGTAAAATGCCAAAACTACTTCATATTAATTAATTAATAAAGCACACGAAGTTCTAAACTTGATAGAAACCAAAAATCATTATTGATATTTTATATTTAATTAATTAATTAATAATTTTCTTCTCTTATTCGTTTCCGCATCATACTTGCAGTAAACATGCTATAGACTGTTTGAGTAAAAGTTTCTTGAATTAATACTGAAAAATATTTTTAAAAATTAAGGAATAAAAATGCTGCAATATGCAATCCAGAAATAATTGATACGAAGAAGAAAAGTTTCAAGAAATAAAAACATCTGGAAGATGAAAGAAAAATAAATAGATAAGATAATATTTAAAGTGACCTGAATGAATTGGAAGAAGGCAACCAAGGAAATCTGTTTTTGATTTTAAAATATAAAATAATTATTGCTTTAATTGGTATCACTTATTTCCTATTAAAGTAAAATAAAATAAAGTAGAACCGGTTATTAAAAATTGTAAGAAGTAGATGTGCACTAATTTAAATAATAAAAAAAAAATTATTATTAATGGAAATAGATTTTTGTACCGATCTTTTTGAATAAAGTGGATTTTAATTTTCTGAAAAATTCGAAATTTTTTAAGAAAATTAAATCTACAGTGTTTAATTTAAATATATAATATAATTATTAAAAAAAAGATCGGAAGTAATAGTTAATCGAAAATTCATAAGTAAATTCTTAGTTTGAATGTAATAATAATAAAAGTTAAGATCGACTGATTTTCTATTATTTGATTTTACATCTTTTTGGAAATTGAATTATCAGTTTCAGATTTATTGAAAATGGTCAATAATAAATCAGTCATTACTGATAAAATAAGAAAAAAATATTCATATATTTTGAATCAATTTCATGTATAAATATTATCCAATCCAAAATGAAATTTATATACAAGGTGCATCTAAAAAATTCAGTGAATGGATGGATATCTCAAAAGCAGTATGAGGTAAAAATGCTGCCACACGAATGTGCAGGGAGAGATCAATGGGGAGATAGCATGTAGCAAGAAGCACAAAAAACCGACGCAGATTAGTCTGCTACGGCAGTCAAACGGCATGTGTGCAAAAACTCACATTAAATGGAAATGGAGCAATGGATAAACATGAAGTTTCGTTACAAATTGGGAAAAATGGCCACAGAAACGCATGCAATGTTGGTCCAGTGTATGGAACAGACGCAGTGAGCATAAAATGCGTGTACGATTGGTTTAAACGTTTTCAGGAGGGAAAGGAAACCATGGATGACAAACTGCATTTGGGTCAACCCTCAACAAGTGTGATGACTGATAACATTGAGTGGGTGCAACAGATGCTGTGCAAAATTGCCGACTGTCTTTATGATGGATATCGGAGGAATTGGAATTAGCAAGGACAGTGTTCACACTATCATTCATCAAGGTTGGGTAAGCACAAGATCTGTTCCCATTTTGTGCTACACTCATTGACAAATGAGCAGAAAGAAACATGCATGCATGCTGCTAGAGATTTCGTTGACATGTGTGACCAATATCTAACCTTTCTGCAAACCATCATTACAGGAGATGAGAGTTGGTGCTACCAGTATGATGTGGAGTTGAAGCAGCAAACAATGGAATGGTGCTCACCGGCTTCCCCGTGCCCAAAAAAGAGCCGCCTACAGAAGTCCAGAATCAAGACACTCTTGATTGTGTTTTTCAACAGCAACAGCGTGATCCAGCAAGAATTTGTCCCAGAAGGGCAAACCATCAATGCCAAAATCTACAAAGTTGTTTTGAAGCGCTTATTGCTGCACATCCAATGTATTCGCCCACAGATGTACAGGAGTGGAAAGTGGAGTCTGTTGCATGACAATGCATGCCCACATACTGTGATCCGTGTATGCAACTTCTTGGCCCAACGCCATGTAACTGTTATCGCACATCCACCATACTTGCCTGATCTGGTGCCTGCAGACTTCTTTTTGTTCCCTCACCTCAAGGGGGTCCTGAAGAGCACACGTTTGCAGACTTACCAAACATCCGACAACACATGACATCTGTGCTTTGACCGATCCCAAAAGTGGCCTTCACTGACTCATTCCAGCAGCTTTATCAACGATGTCAAAAGTGTATTGTGTTCAAGGGATGTTACTTTGAGGGTGAATAAAGGTATTTTGTTTCCATGTTTTGTTTTATGCTTCCATTCACCAAACTTTTTAGATGCACTTTGTATATTATTGGGATCCTCCAGGGAGCAAAGCTTAATAAAAATGATTAATTATTGGTTCATTTCTTGTCGGATGTTTTTCTGTCAAAATTATGTATTAGTTAAAACATTATTCACTTTCAAGGAAAATTTGTGAACATTATTAGAATTTGTCTTAGAGACGATGCTAATAATGATAAAAATAAATTTATTATTACTTAATAATGAAGTATTTATTTATTGCTGTTGTTTGTATATTATTTATGTTTGGAATTTGTCTTAGAGACGATGCTAATAATGATAAAAATAAATTTGTTATTATTACTTAATAATGAAGTATTTATTTATTGCTGTTGTTTGTATATTATTTATGTTTTAATTGAATTAATGATTATATTTTGACAAAGAATAAGTTGTAATAATAGTTAGAAAATTCACTCTTTTAAATGATTTTTTATTTTTGTTGATTTAGGTTAATCCAGTAAAAGTCATTGAAGCTGTTCAGCAAATAAAAAAAGATTATTCAAAACTCCTAAAAGAAGTTGCTGAATTGCAAGCAACACAAAAAGTAACATTTATTTAATGATAAAAAATTATTTTAATGTTTATATAAAATAAATTCTAGTTAAATTGTTAAATTTCTTTATTATAAAACATAGAATTTGATAAATAATTCTATTTCATAATAAAGAAATAAAAATATGTTTGTTGATCTTTGATATTTTCAATTGATGTTATTCATATATTCAATATTTGCAATATACATCATTTATCTTTCTATTTTCCTTCATTTGAAATTAATTTATCAAAATTATTGAAATTTTTCTCTCCATAAAATAATAAGAAAATCTCTTATATTTTTATATATATATAGGCAATTCTTGAAAATATCAGTAAGTTGAAAATGGCACTTCAGTTTTATCATACTAATTTGAAATAAAATTCGAAATTCATAAAATCAATTTAATAATTAGTAAATGATAGTTTATTTATTAATAATTATAAATCTATCTAACATTTTGATTTTTTAATTATATATATCATTATTTTTTTTATCCTCTAGTAAAATTTTTTTATGTTAAAGTAATAATGCTAGTGATATATAATTAAAAAATCAAAATGTTAGATAGTTTATTTATTAATAATTAGGAAATTTATTGCAAAGAATTCAAAATTATGCTTTGGGATTATTAATTAGTTTTTCAAAATTATTTCTAATTATAAATTTTTTCAAAAACATTTCAAAGAATTCTATTTAGTTTCTTTCTCTTGTAAAGTTACTTGTAATGTACAGCTATTTCCCAATTTATGCAAAATAATTGGGATTGGAAGGCTTTACATAATTTGATTTTTGTATCAGTTGGAAAAATAAACTTTAACAAAAAAATCCAAAGCAAAAATTTGCAAAGCTAGTGGATTACTGTGATTGCATCTATACTACATTACAATGCCATATTGTTCTCTGACTGAAAGGGTGACAAAAGCTGCATGGAATGATATCATACCAATAATATGATAGTTCAGATCAACAACAGTATAAAAAAATAAATCAATTGATGAAAACTATCAAGTTCAGACTTTTAATTTACATATAGAGTAGAACTCCATTATCTGGACTAAACAGCTCCTAGTCCAGTTGCAATGGACTAGGAGATATAGTTACAGCTTTGCTTGAATTGTTACAACTTTGTTTATTATATTGATATAGTTACAGCTTTGTTTTCATTAAAGTATTGCAAACATGGAGCTTGCACCATTGCTCTCTTTATTAACTCAAAGTCTTGTGTGTTTACATCCTACAGCCATTCCATATCTTATTTCAACAACTGATGTAGTGAATGAGTTAGATTTGACAGGTGTGTGGATTTATAGAAAGATGTTAAAAATATCTTGGACAGGAAAAATGAGGAATGAGGATGTTCTAAAAAAGATTAACAGGCAGAGAGAATTGATTATTATAATCAAAAGAAGAAAAACTGCATATCTGGGACATCTGATGCATCACAACAGATACCAAATCCTACAGTTATTAATTGAGGGCAAGATTGAGGGGATGAGGAAGCCTGGAAGAAGAAGAATATCTTGGCTTTGCAATATAAGGGAATGGACTGAGCTCAGTTCTGAACAGTTGTTCAGAATAACAAGCGATAGGAAGGAATTCGCCAGAGTGGTCGCCAACCTCCAGTAGGAGACTGCACTCCAAGAAGAAGTAGTATAAACTTGGCTACATACGTAACCATACCCAAAAATCTTTGTAAATCCTCTTGACATTTAGGTACAGCAAATTTGTTAATTACCCTTACTTTTTTTGGATCTGATTCTATACCCTTATCAGATATAACATGACCAAAATAGTTCACAAAGGATAAAGAAAGCTGAGTTTATTTATGTTAAATTTTAGATTTGCCTTTATAGCTTGAGTAAGATTTTTGCACAACAACTGACAATGTTTTTCAATTGATGACAAACCTTAAAAGTTATATTATCAAAATCTTCTTTTATTCAGAATCATCTTCAAAAATTTCATCCATAGCACCATTAGAATTCTTCAGCATTATTCAGTCCAAATGGCAACACCAAAAATCGCTATCTTTCCCACAGTGTAGTGAATGTAGTTAAATAAAATGACTCTTTGTCTAATATAGGTTGATAATCAAAAATCCGACAACCTCGGGACCTAAGGATATCCAGATTTTCAAAAATTCTGGATTTTTGATGTATATATATGCAGTATATATTTAACAGAAAAAGACTACTTGTACAGTGCTTTAAAGAAATAAAATTAAACACTAAATGAAAAGCAAATGAAATTTTAATGTTCAATAACTAAATAAAAGATCTATAGTGGTGAATCTTAACTTAAATGTTAAAGAAAAAAACACTACCTCGTTATATTTAGGAGGAGGTGTGTGTTTTCCTGGCGAAGCATTTTTTAAAACTGATTTTAAAGACCGTAATTTATTTGGTAGGGGTACAGAATGTTAATTCAACTAAATAAAATAGTTCTACAGAATTTTAATGTTACTATACCCTCGAAAAAAGTTAAAAGATTTTATATAATATCAATAAACAAAAAAAAAGCCAGAAAAAAATGCCAAAATATTAAAAAAATTTCTAATGCCAACCATGTTTAAAGCCAAAAAAGAGCTTATTTGGTGTCAAAAAAGCCAGTCTGGCAACCCTAGTTGTAAGGATGACCAAACATCTGAAAATGGAATACAGGCCCATCAAACTATAAACATCACTTCCAGAAAACAGTAGCGTGCCAACGTGGTACATTTAAATATGCACTCTGACATTTATGCCGAAAAACTGATCGAACCGGAATATTGATTGCCAGATTTTTGATTTTCAACCTGTAGTAGTTGTCAAAATCTGATTTTAGCATCCAAAATTGTAAATACCTTACATCCTTGAAGTTTAGTTATGAGACTGTCTGCTGTTGATATAGAATAATGTGATCTCTGTATTGCATTATTTAACCCAAGATCAAGATAGATGCATAACTTTTTTGGTGTATTTACCACTATCATATTACTGACCCACTCAGTAGGTTCTTCAACTTTGCAGATTATGCTTGTCTCAACTATGTGTTGAAGGTTTTTTTTATCTTTACCATGAAGAGCAAGTGATATTTTATGTGGTGCTGCTACATGGGTTAAATAATGGGTTAAATGTGGTGCACATCATCTTTTAATTTGATTTTTATAGTATGCTTAAATCATCTGATTCCAGTGAACATATCACCAAATTCAATAATAACTTGTTCAGGCATTTCTGTTGAACTGCCATTGTTCAGTTCTTTTATGTGATTTATTTGCTTGATTAATCCTAACTCTGCAGATTTGAAGGCCTGGGTAGAACATGAAGCTATTGTTGTCATCAAAAATTTAAAATTCTTTTCAGGCTTCTCCTTTTCACACTAAAGTACATTCACCTAAATTTGGAATCACATTATCACTGTAGTCAAGTACAGATTATTTACTTTTCTTAATTATTGACTTGTTTTTCCATTTTATTATTTCATATTCTGGAATTATGTTCACTTGTGCCCCAGTGTCTAATTTAACAGTTACATTATTTTTATTCACTATGATCTTTTGCAGCCACACAGAATTTACTTTTTCAGGATTCGATGTATCAACAGATTTTAATTCCTCTAGATAAATAATTTTTGAATCACTGTCTTCTGTCCATCATTCTATGGTATTTATTCGATGAGTATTTTGTTTTCTATTATGTAATTTTGTTTTACATACCTTCAACCTGGTAATTTTTTTCCTTTACAATTTTGGCAAATGGTTCCAAATGCTGGACACTTTCTGGATTCGTGTGTCTTGCCACAATGCCTGCAATTAAATTTTTTTCTTCTTGGGGACATTTATGCATCAATTACACAGGCTTTACTTGATTTCTATTGCTTTTAATAGCATCTATGGAGATCTTGTTTTCATTCATATCTAAGGCTGTGCTTTGCTATATTCAGATGTCTTGCACTCACTAACTACTACTTGTAGCTAGGCTACAAGATTACTCTTGGCTATTTTTTTAGTCTTACAAATTAATCTCTGTTGTAAGGTGGTTTGTCTAGTAATCCTGGAATTATTTTATCACACAAATGCATTCCATTAACTATCCATAGTTGTATTCCATGATGATGCATTTTAATCTTGAATAGAAATCAGAGAATTTTTCTTTTTTTTTTTAAATCTCTAGAAACTTAAATGATGTATTTCATTTTGATAATCCACAAAATGTTTATCAAATTCATCAAGAATTTGTTTTAAACTCACTTCTTCAACTTCATTTTCTGGTGCTAAACCAAATGATCTGAATTGTTTTTTTCAATTCTTCCCTGCACACGTGAAGAAAAAGTACTGTTTTTGTTTTATCAGATTCCTTGCTACATCTCAGTACTTTTACATAATCCTCAAAATTTTGTTTCCAATGCAATGCCTCCAGGATTCCAATGGATTTGAACTGTCATCAAACAGCAGTATAATTGGTAAATTGCTTGCCATTTCTTCTGTTTTATAAGTTGGACTGCTAACCAAGGGATCTCTTATTATTTTATTATATATATATATACGAGGCTGCCGAGTGGGATGACATCTGAGATTTTTGTCATGTGCCCAGCATCGATAAGGGCCCCACTATTGAGCCAAACATGTTATATAACGTGTCCAATAGTTCACAAGCTGCCACAAGAGTGCACTGTCTATCACCCAAAGCAATTGTGCCAAAATAAATTATTTATATAAAATAGTATTTTGATAGACAAAGGTTTTAAAATTTTTATTCATCCCTCATCGAAGATTTAAAAAATTTTTGGCTTGATCTCAGATGAGCCAAAAAAAATTAAAAACCTTTAATGAAAAAATTTAAAAATTCTCTTTTTATTTAATGTTTGTATTTTGTAATATGTAATGTATCGAATTTTGAATTTATTGTACACTTTTTTAAAATAAATGTTTAATGTTTTATATGACTTTTTTATCAAACCAAAGTGATGTACACTCAGCCCTCGATTTATACGGTAGATACGTTCTTGGAAAAATCGGGCAAACCGAAACCATATAAAACGAGACGCAGAATTCATACAAAATAGAAGGATATGTTCAGTTAAACTGTAAACCGTGTAAATCGATCTAAAGTAGATAATGAAAAGTTGAGGATATGTTCTTTATAACCGTGTAAAATGAGATAAGGATTAAAGGAAAAAAAGGGATTGGTTCATTAATTTTTAGAGACAATTTAATGCTTATACTTTTTCAATTTATTTTTGAAAATGAAAACATAAACATTAAATAACATCGAATACAATACAAAAAAAATTAATAATATTCCGTACAAATAAAAACAATAAAAGCATTCAAACATAAATAGT
>AYEL01043451.1:0-22288 GCA_000484575.1 Olivierus martensii
ATTTCTTTCAAATTAAAAATTAATCAAAAGCAATACAGAACTTTAATTTATTCTGTAATATTCATATTTATTGTGAAAGTCAATTAAATTAATAAGTTTTATAAATAAATATTAGAAATTTATGTATAATAAATATTTGCTTATATATTATATTATATTTTCAAAGATATTTGTTGGGAACTCTTTCTGTTGTCACCTTATTGTATATTGCTTTTGGAGTCTCTGGTTATATGGTAAGTTTCAGTAAAAAAATTAATTTACATAAAATTATTGTTTTTTCATTAATAATAATTATGTTAGATATTGATTCTTTTCTAATGTGAATTTTAGATGTAACTTATGCACAGTTTATTTTTTAAAACAATTTTAATTAAGTCTGAATTTAATAGTAAATTAAGTTTATAAAATTTTATATAAAAACATAAAAAGGGATCCAAATACTTTTTCCTGTATATTGGGAAGGAACTATTTATGTAAATTCAATTTTCATTATCATTAAAGATAAAACTTGAACTTGATGATAAATGTTTCCACACTTATCAAATGTGTGGAAACATTTTTAATTATTTTGAAACTATTATCATTGTAACAAATATTCAGTTCTAGTGAAAATGTTTTCAAATAATTTTGTTTTTATTACATGAAGTATGTAAATTAATGTATTAAAAATTTTTAAGAACTTAATTCAAGCAATGTAAATTAATTATATAAAAAAATTATAATATGTACTGCTGAATAATAATCATCTTATAAGAGATCATTATTTTATTAAATTTTTTTTATAAATTTGAAAAAAATATATTAAAAATTATAAAGGCTAATAACAAATACATGCATTCTTTTAGTTACAAACATTCATAGTTACAAATGTGAAATTTCACTTAAAATTTCAGAAAATTTAAAAAATTCTTCAAGAATTTCAAACAATGCTCTGGCAACTGATATAATGTAAAATTACACAATTAGTTAATATATGGCAGTGATTATATCAAAAATCCTCTCTTTATATTTAGAACTTTTCATTCAAATTTGTGAAATAAGAAATTTCTAATTGATCCAATTGTGAAATATATTACAAAATACAATATATAAAGTTATTTCAGAATTTTTGGAGGCAAAATAACAGCAGTATCTGAGTTATGAACAAAAGTTATGTACGATTAAATTTGTAACTCAAGGAATGCATGTAATACCCAATAAATTGTTGTAATAATAGCATGTGCTAAGTATTGTTAAATTTTTTTCATACAATATTCATCCAATATATCAATATATTTTTTTATATTAGTACATTTGCTTCAAACAATGGTATATTTAGATTTACTCATGATTTTACAAATTATTTTTGTCAACAATTAATATATTTATTATTATATCTATATAATGTTTTGTCTTTTTTATTTAAAAATTAATAGATATTTATGATGATGATGATGCATAATATTATTCAGCATCAACATGATCTATCATTACATCACTGTTTTTCATTTGCTTTCCTATAGGTCATAAAAGATCAGATTTTTTTGTCCTCTAGTATTAAATGGAAATTCATTTTAAAAGAGCTTTCATTCTGATTTCAAAAATATATTTTGTACTTGTATAATAGTTCTTTATGATTATATTATTAATGTTGTTTAAAAAATACCATATAAAAGAATTGCTGAACCATTTGAAATACTAAAATGATTATTTTTTCTTATTTCAAAAATAATTGTGTTAGATTGTTTATTGAGAATATATTCTCATTATTTTTATTTCATATCAATCTCCATTAACTAATGTATGCATAAATATCCTTTGATCAAAGCATTTTAATTATATTTGAATTAAAGTTGTTGTTATTTTAAACTCAATAAAAATTTCAATCATGATTATTAGTTAAAGTGGAAAATTGGAGGTGATAGCATTTAGTTTTACAATAGTTGGATGCATTTTAAACTCAATAAAAATTTCAATCATTATTATTAGTTAAAGTGGAAAATTGGAGGTGATAGCATTTAGTTTTACAATAGTTGGATGCTTATGTCAATGTTAATGAGGTCTTGTATTTGTGAAAAGATTCAACATATGTCATTTACATCTAGTCTTTCAAATTTCAAACTACTGATGTTTCAAATGCCATATATGAACTATGAAATAACAGTGAAATACATATAAAATGATTTTTAAGCATATAATAATATAATTGGTGAAATTTCTGTTGATCATAGGATTTACATATATTATCATTATTGAAAATATGGGTTAAATCAAGTATTCTTTATAATTTTCAAATATAGTAAATCTCATTGATATATCTAATGAATTCTAATTAAATGATATTAAGAATTTATATTATCTATTAGAAGTATCTATGATATTTCTAATTAAGTGTTAGAAATATCTAATTAGCTTCAAATATTTTTACTAGTTTCATAATATTGTATTTACACACACAATTTTCATCATTGTATAAATTTTTAAAGCCTGACTTTTTAACTATTTTTAGAGATTTTTTTTTTTACTTTTAATATAACAATATGGCTATTTTATTATTATTAGATAAAAGTTATAAATAACAAAGAAAGATATCCTAGGGATTAATAATCAAATAATATCCAGATAACTGTCAATTATATAACATTGAGTTTTTAAATTATTTATAATATAATGTAATGAATATTATGTTTTATAGTTTAGAAGAATATTTTATTAATTATTTTGTAATATTTTCAGTCATTTGGATCTGAAACTAATGAAATTATTACAATTAACTTGCCTAAAGGTATTTAATAAATATTATCATATTTAAATATATTAGTGTTGCTTATTTAAATATGTTTTTTTAATAGCATCTACATATCTTTTTTTTTACTATTGGAATATGCATTTATATATACATGTTTAATTGAAGTTATGGTAAAATTGGCAATTTTGATAAATTTTGACAATCTATTTACTTTTCAACACAAAAATTGTTTCTGATGTTTTTATTAGAGATAGTGATAAGAAATGATCTTAATTTTTTTTGTGCTTGTTATTAAATATAAATGTAAACCAAATTGGAATATGAAATCTATCCAAATAAAAAAATACAATTATACAACTACATCTTTGTATGTATTCAAAACACCAAAAAGTTTTAATGGTTGTATTTTGACATATATATATATATACACACTTTTCTCATTATAACAAAATAATCAAAATATTTATTTTAACTTTTAATAAGTTTTCTTTTATGGTGGTTTATTAATAAAATCATAATACATTTTTTGTTTTAGAATATGTGAAACTAGCATGGCTTTCATTTTGAATTCAAATACTAAAAATTTCCAGGGGAAAATTATTTGAATCTAAATCTTCTTTTTATCTTATATTTTAAGTCAAAACTAACAGTTTTCATTATTTGAGGTTCCAATTCTTTTCTCAAAACTTTAAATTCTTTACTAATATATGATATAATCTTCAGAATTAAACATTTGAAATATATTATGATAGGCATTTTATTCTGAAATCTTTTATCGAATATTCAAATCATATTTACTAGGTTTATTATATAGATACAATTTGAATGGATATTTTCAATGGAATGGTATAAATTGTTTATATATGATGATGATTGCCCCTAGATTGTATTTTAAATTTTTATTAAGAAATATAACAAATGCTATTGCATGTGACATTTTGCCTGTTTTTTGCTGTTCAAAATTATTAGTTTTATATAACTTGATTTGATGATAAATCTCAATAATTGAAATGCTTATATCCATTGCTATCTTAAAAATTAATGATACATGATTAGGATTTTATAAATATCATAATTGGCATTATTCACGTTTTGACTTTACTATGAATAGCCACAAGTAGTTTATGAATTATAATATATTTTATCATTCATTTTTAATAGACTTCATTTGGCTTAATCATAAGCTAACTAAGATTTATTTTATCTTTTTACATTTAATATATTCTATCTTAAATAAAATTACAAAAACACACAATAAATTAGGAACTGTATTTAAAATTTATTCAAAATTTTTCTATCTAAAATTACAAAAACACACAATAAATTAGGAACTGTATTTAAAATTTATTCAAAATTTTGTCATATTTTTTTTATAATCAGATCTCATTAGCTTTAAATGAATAGTCTTCCTCTGCTATTAGTTTTCAAATGCAATAATTATATAACCAATGCAGCTCAATAAGATTTCTTGAATTTATCTAAAAAAACATTTTTTAAAAAAATCTGTTAATATGTGAAAATCTAAAATTTTTGGAAAATTTTATATTTTCTATAAATTTTCACTCTTTTGATTTCATTTAAAAGAAGAAAATGAAGTCAGTTTGTAATAGATCCATATAAGTGGAATAGTTTTCAGAATCCTCTCTATGGTTTTCTTTATTACATTGAATTGAATATTTGTGAGCTTTTTATGATTTGATGTTTAAATTATTAAGAAGTTTTATAATTTATGGGGGAATATATACATATAATGTTTTGTTTGAAATAAAAATGAATATAAAATTGGTCACATTCATATCCTATGAATATGACCAATTTTACTTATTTATTAATTATTTGTACTTATTTATTTGTATTTTTCAAAAGTACAGTCAAACAGACTTTCTAATTATTACTGCTTTTTACTATGTATATACGTTATATTCCAATGTCTAGTCGCGTTTTTTTTTATTTGAGGCTCCGTTTAAAAGATATAACCCTTTAAAGTTAGCCAATCACCAAATTTAAAGTTGTTGAGCTTACAATAAAATAATACAAAAATAAAATCAGTTCATTAAATTATGTGAACATAAATCTAAAAACTTAAAACATGTTTATTTATTAAATATTTATTTTTCATTTTTCCGTTTTCGTTGTTGGAAACTTTGAATTATTATTTGTTTTTTACCAAAAATATCTTCAAAATATGTAAAAATATGTTAGTCCTTTCTAAATCGTTAGTAATTCTGTTTTTTGTTTGTTTTTAACATTACTGTATAAATATTAACGATTATACAGGGTAATTCAAAAAGGTTGTGCCAAAATTTACAGACTTGGTCCTTGTTTTAGACAAGGACAACAAACGTTTTAGAAAAAGCTAGAAGTTTGTTTTTAACATTACTATATAAATATTAACGATTATACAGGGTAATTCAAAAAGGTTGTGCCAAAATTTACAGACTTGTAGAAGATAAAATTCTGAATATAAAAAGTCTAGTCGCGTTTTTTTTTTTATTTGAGGCTCCGTTTAAAAGATATAACCCTTTAAAGTTAGCCAATCACCAACGAGTATGCAAAGAATCACGACGCGAAGCGTTACATCTCTCTCCTATTTACTACCGGGTATTTAAAAAGGTGAGAGACGCGTCTCGGCAATGCGACGCGTCGTAACACTGTACTCGATGATGATTGGCAAGCTTTAAAGGGTTATATCTTTAAAACGGAACCTTAAATCAAAAAATGCGACTAGACTTTTTTACTCAGAATTTTATCCTCTACAATTGTGTGTTTAATCACGACGCGAAGCGTTACATCGCTCTCCTATTTACTACCGGGTATTTAAGAAGGTGAGCGACGCGTCGTAACACTTTATGAACTCGATGGTGATTGGCTAGCTTTAAAGGGTTATATCTTTAAAACGGAGCCTCAAATCAAAAAACGCGACTAGACTTTTTTACTCAGAATTTTATCCTCTAGTCACGACGCGACGCATTACATCGCTTTTCTATTTACTACTGGGTAGTAAGAAGGCGAGCGACGCGTCTTTGCGACGCGACGCGTGGTGACGCTTTGTGTACTCGATAGTGATTAGCTAGTTTTAAAGGGTTATATCTTTTAAACTTAAAAGATATAACTCTTTAAAGTTAGCCAATCACCAACGAATACACAGTCACGACGCGAAGCACTACATCGCTCTCCTATTTACTACTGGGTAGTAAGAAGGCGAGCGACGCTTCTTGGCAATGCGACGCGTCGTGACGCTTTGTGTACTCGATGGTGATCGGCTAGATTTAAAGGGTTATTTATATCTTTTAAACGATATTTCTGCTCAAATCAGAAAACGAGACTACACATTTTTAGATGGTGATCGGCTAGATTTAAAGGGATATTTATATCTTTTAAACGATATTTCTGCTCAAATCAGAAAACGAGACTACACATTTTTACTCAGAATTTTATCCTCTATAAGTGTGTAAATTTTGGCACAACCTTTTTGAATCATCCTTTCTGTATCAATGTATACGATTAAAGTATGTTTTTGTTACACATTATATATATATTGATATTAAATATAATTTATCAATTTTAATTGTTATTTTTTTATTTATAAAAGATGGCGATTTAAAAATAATGGAAGACAAAATATTTTTTTTCTGATTTTTATATTTTCTAGAATTAAAATACATATAAATAGTTAAAATTTATTTTATTTGCATAACTTTATATAATTCTATGTATTTTAATTACATAAAAGGTGAAATATTTTTACTGTGTAATCATGCGAACGATGAACTAATTACATATCGTAATATTTAATATTTTTTTATTTGATCAGTAAATAGGATTATGTTAATTTCTTCTAAAGAAATTATCGATTTCTATGTGTAAATAATAAAAATGCAATTTTAGACATGTGTTTCTCTTAAAAATGATCTTTTCAACTGCATTTGCTATAATTGCTCAAAATATCTGCAAATATTAATTTCGCTTCCAATGAAGGATTTTTATTATTTAGGTACTTTGCAGAAATCTGTTGAGGAAATTCGACTTTGATAAATATATTATATAATTAACTGGACAGATAGTAAAGCAAAAATGCAAATTCCCAAATAAGAAACAGCTGTGCAAGACATTCTAAGTATTTTTATTACGTCACCCGATAAAATATTTGAGTCACAATTATAAAAATACAGTGACGTAATAATGTCGACTTCGAAACGTACGACGTCACAATTATGCATTTTAATTTCTGTGACGAAACGAACACCATATTTGTTATGTGATATGAGTCACAATTATAAGAATACAGTGACGTAAGAATGTCGACTTCGAAACGTATGACGTCACAATTATGCATTTTAATTTCTGTGACGAAACGAACACCATATTTGTTATGTGAAAACTATTTTTATTATTTCGTCTCAGAAATTAAAATGCATAATTGTTACGTCACATATTATTGAAATTGATATTGTAGTTTTAATAATTGTGACGTAAATAGTTAACGAAGTGATGTGATGATAATAACTAGAGTAATTTGTACTGTTACGTTATAGTGTCAATTTCAACAACGTATGACGTCAACAAATATTCATTATTAATTTATGTGACGAAGCAAACATCATATTTATTACTTGCAACTATAGTTATTGTTTCGTCACAGAATTTAAAAATCTAATACCGGAAATATTAAAAATATATTTATATTCTTGCGCTTTACCTGCATTAGCTAACTTGTTATTTTTAAAGAAATTAATAATAATTAGGGATTCTAATAACATAGGGAATATTTTTTCAGAAAAAAAAGTAGCTATTTTATCTTTAAAACGAATATTTAATTGGAAAATTTTTAATAATCCGTTTAGTGCAATTTAATTTTTCCTTTATGAAAGTAAAGGCAACCAAAAATAAATAAATAAATATTTTTTAATCAAATCAAATTTACGATTATCTCATTCAATTCTGTTAAATTATTATTAATTGGAAAAAGTTAATAATAGTAGAAAAAATTTCTATTAAAATCTGACTACTTTCGTAAAAAATAGTAACTGTAGTGTTTGTTTTCATATAACAAAAATATTCCCTACGGAAGTAATCTCTTTTTAATATGAGATAAAAAAAACAGAGATTACTTTAAACTGTAAGCATAAAAATAGAATTTGTTTTATTATTTATGCCCAAAAATGATGAATAAAATAAACTGATTGCTTATGTCTTAAAAAAAAAAACAGAGATTACTTTAAACTGTAAGCATAAAAATAAAATTTGTTTTATTATTTATGCCCAAAAATGATGAATAAAATAAACTGATTGCTTATGTCTAATACAATAAGCAGATTTTGTGTGTTAGACATTATAAATACTTGCGTTATTACAAAGGATTGTAAACCTTTAAGAATTAACAATAGAAAATGACGGATTATTTCCAAACAGCCATTTTTTATTGTTCATTTTTTGAATCTGTTCATTTCTGAGTAAAATATGTTATAAAACATCTCATTCATTATCCAATATTACTGAAAAATCTATGGGGATTTTCTTTAAGAATGTAATATTGTTGTACTACAAATAAGAATTATTTTTTAAAATATATTTTATTCAAAAATATTCGGGAATATTATTGAATAAATCTGTAGATTTTTATAAAGTTAACCATAGATTTTTTTAAAATTTCTCTTAATATGAATTAATTTATTAACACTCTTATAATATGCTTATTATATTCTTTCTACAAACAGTGTTTTTAATTTTAAATTTATCTTTTTTGAATAATAAATCTGTAGATTTTTATAAAGTTAACCATAGATTTTTTAAAATTTCTCTTATTATAATGAATTAATTTATTAACACTCTTATAGTATGCTTATTATATTCTTTCTACAAACAGTGTTTTTAATTTTAAATTTATCTTTTTTGATATCAAATTTAAATTTAATCAAACTGACAAGAGAGGGTACTAAGTATAAATTCCAGAATTTCATGAAATTCTGGGATTTATACTATGTCACAATTATGATTTTAAATAAAATATCGCAAAAAGAACGAAAGTAATTAAGCATTTCATGATTAGTATTTACGAAGAAATTAATTCTCTAATATATTAATTCTTATATATATAATAGTAAAAAATGTTTTAAAGTTAGCGATTACTTTCAGCATAATCTGTAAAAGCAGACTTAAGACCAACTCTAATGCCTAAGTAAGTATTATTAGAACATTACTCATCTGAAAACTCATTTAATATTATAGAAATCATAATTTGCAAAAATTAACTTAGATCTATTGATTATTAAAAAATATTATAATGTGAGTATTAATAATTATTGAAACAATAAGTTATTTAAATTAAAAGTAAATATGCGATCTATTTTTCTAAACCTGTTGTTATGGCTTACTTTATGGCTTACTTGCTAACAATATTAGAAGAGTATTCCTGTAATTAATCTAATATATTATGTTTTATTATTTCAAACAATGTCATGAATATTAATGGGTAATATTATATAGAATGTAATGATCTTAATGCTTATTATCCATTGATAGAACTTCGCAATCAGACATCGAATTCCCAATAGAAAAAATATATATTGAAAACTTTTTCTGAATAACAGAATATTAATAATAAAATCTACTGCAATATTTTTTACTTAAAAAAATTTCCATACACTGCATTGTCCAGATGAAATTTTTATTATAGTATTTTTATCGTGCCGAAAAATATATTTTATACATCGAGCTATATTTTTTAAATATACAGGGTAATTCAAAAAAGTTGTGTGCCAAAATTTACAGACTTGTAGAGGATAAAATTCTGAGTAAAAAAGTCCGGTTGCATTTTTTGATTTGAGGCTCTGTTTAAAAGATATAACCCTTTAAATCTATCCAATCAGTATCGAGTACACAAAGCGTCACGACGCGTCGCGTTGCCAAGACGCATCGCATTGCGTCGCTCTCCTATTTACTATCGGGTAGTAGGAAGGCGAGCGACGTGTCTTGGAAACGCGACGCGTCATGACGCTTTATGTACCCGATGGTGATTGGCTAGCTTTAAAGGGTTATATCTTTTAAACGGAGCATCAAATCAAAAAACGTGACTAGACTTTTTTACTCGGAATTTTATCCTCTACAAGTCTGTAAATTTTGCCACAATCTTTTTGAATCACCCTGCATATTTGAAATTTTAGGAATACAAAAATTACTATAAATAAATAATCCAAAAATTTATACATTTTGAAAACATAATAATTAATTATTATTAATTTATTCAGTTCAAACTTCTGAATTCTTCCTTTCTAGCTTTTAAAGCAAGCTTATTAAGAAGCATTTTCTTATTAATATTTTTTACAGTCTTTAATTCGATAATAATTTTTTATTTCTTAATCTTTTTAGCTACATAAAAGTATTGAAAAGAAAATAATTTAAAAGTTGAAACTAATATTTTCCTTTAATATAGTATTTTTCTATTTAAATCATTCATAAGAAAATAGCTTAAAAAAAAGTTAAAAATAAAATTAAAATGTGTCTTGTTTTTTTAAAGAATAATAAGTAAAAAAAATTGAAAAATTCATCACTTTTCTAAGGATGCAATTCTATGAATAAAGAATTATAATGAACAGATATCTATAAAATTTAAACATTTTATTTTCATCATTAATTCAGCTTTCAGCTATGAAATCTGAAACATAAGAAAGTTAAGGTAAATAACTTAATTTAATTTAAATTTTAAATAATTTAAGAAATACTTCGTTATGTTTTTTAAATATAATTTTTTTTTTTCTGAATATTTCCTATCATCAGTGTTTTTTTCCCTCTCTTTAAAAGAACGGATGATTTTTCAGATAGAGATTTTGTAATGCACAATATGCAACTATTTGAAAGCTTACATAATGTACCTAAGATTTTAGGAAAATACATAAATAGCAAAGAAATTCTGTTCTTTTTAATCACTTTTCCAACAGCTTAATGGAATGACCGCGAATGAAAATCAATACTGTGGAACGTCATTAAAATCTGACTGTACGTGCCGCCATCACCAAGGAGCAAACCATCACCGTTCTGACTAACTGACAAAGTATACCTCCATACGTTTAACAATGGAAACATTCACATTATACGTCACCGACCGACATTCTAGTCGAAAATACTTTGATGTGCCTGTCTGTGTCAGTGGCGCTGTCTGTTAGATAGACTGAACACGTGTAAACATCAGCATCTCTTCTCAGTTAAGTTAGTTATTTTTATTAGATCAAAATAAATAAATAAATAAATAAATAAAATTTATCACTTCAAATGTCACGAAATTTTATAAATATATCAAAAAGTTTTTATTTAATGATTTGATTCGTTCATATCCCTATAAATAATTATATAAAAAAATAATTTGATTAAAATACCTTTCGGCTAATTACTATGCATAAAATCCGTACATTTATAAAAAAACTTTTGAAAAAAAAAATTCAGTAAAAAATTAACCAGTCGATGATACTTCAATCATCGTTAGCAATGATCAAATAAAAAATAATAATTTATTTCTCAAATAAAGATTTATCTATCCAGATTACCAGCTGTTATGAAATCTTGGGGAATTCTTTTTTATCCAAATTCTAAATTTATATCAGTATAATTTTTAATTATAAATTTATGTAAATTAAATTTGAAATTTATTCACGCAGACTAGAGCGGTAAACAAGACCGGGACAGGATTTACTTGATTCAAGCGTAGAAACGAAAAAAAAAAAAAAAAATAAAAAAAATTATTTATATTATTAATATTATATTAATTTTTATATATTTTTAAATTGTTCTTAAATTTTTTAGAAATATAAGAAAAATATATAATCTGCGCCACTCAGATTGGCAATCCCAATCCATGCCTTTTCACAAATTATTCATTTTTATAAGATAAAATTTGCTGTTAATAAATGGTATTGTTAGCGAACAATGATCAGTAACAATAGATCTTCACTTTCGTTAGTTATGTTTATTGATAACGAGTAGTTAAAACTGCGATAATTATTCATATTTCTGGTAAAATGCCTATTGGTCAGAATAAAATGTTTATTGATAACGCGTAGTTAAAACTGCGATAATTATTCATATTTCTGGTAAAATGCCTATTGGTCAGAATAAAACAAGTGCTATCAAGTGATTCACTAACATCACCTGCCCAATTCAAGATGGCTACTCTTTCAAATTAGTGATACAGTTAGTCTGATAATTGAAAATGAAACATATCGTATTTTTTTATTAAAGGCAACATTACAAAAACACAGAATCAACAGCCCTCTGATCTCTTTATGATCCAAGAGCTGTTGAGCTTTATTATAAATAATCTCTCGAGCATATGTTAAAAAATGGAGATCTATGATTCGTCATATGATTGACGAATCATAGCTTTCATCATGTATTTTCATTTATAAATATTATGTTAGTACAAGAACAAGTATAGTGTGTTTTTATAATTAAATATATTAAAAATAGAGGTATTTTGATATTAACAATTGTTACCGCATACGCTCACCATAACACTCATATTCATTATCATACTCTCTATTGGAGATGAACTGAGCCACAGCCAGAGCTAAGCTAGACACAACTAGAGTCGCCAGGGCCCAGTTCTGCAAAAACAAAATCCTTTCTTTTTTTTTTACTCCTCCTACTTTAATTTTTTTAATCATATCAAACTGGGATGGATAATATGCCTGTCTAAGGTAAAACGTTTATGTATATGAAAGCATTTTAGTGATTAGTTATCCGTCTTCTGTAGCAGCAACAAATAGAGTAAAAACTTAACAATAGAACAGTGTTTTGGTAGCCACACTAAAATTTTTCAAAACAAGACAAATTCTGATCACATGTGACATCGAAATACATCCTATTAACTTAACACATCTGCCGAGTTTTGAATGCCCATTCCAATTTCCGTAAAATTATGGCTACTGCTATCAAAATATTGATATTATATAATGTATTATTTTACCAGGGATAAAATTATTTCTCATAAAATAGGTGGTCTATCTATGATGGTCATAAATAGAAATAAAAACTCTCAGCTATGTAATTTATGTTGAGTGCACATCGCTAGTTAACATTCCTCAGTTCCATAAAAATTAATAAAATGCGGAATTTTAACAAATCGATTTATAATAATTTTCTTGCTTCGATAAAATTATCGAACTAATTTCTATTTCCTAAAGCAAAATTAGTAACTCGGAGATAAAATTTTTCTTCATAGATAAAAGATGCTGCAGAAAGACCAGAAGTTGCAAATTTTTAATACTGAATTTATCGTATGATAGTGGTTAATTTACTATTATTCGAACTAATATTGTTTCCTGATATATTCATATAAGATTTATTATTCTCATTTCAATATTATTATCTTCTATTTTTGGAAATTTTACTGAAAATATTTTTCTTTTAACTCGTTATTATTCCCTATCAGAATGAATTGTTCCTCCCAGGGGTAATGAATGGTAACGAATGATTTAGGAAAGAATGTTTCCTGTTTATAGCATGTTTACAGTAAGAAACTATGCATTTTCGGAAATACTTTAATGTAACATAGATAATGAACAAATCTATATATCAAACTATTTATTCATAAAATGAACTGAAGGTAGGTAGTCCAATGTATGTGTCACACCATTTCGTCTTCACAAAATATAACACCATAAAGATATAAAATATCTTAAAATTTTTAAAAGACATTCCCCTGTTGAGATTGATAAAATTAGAGATATTTAAGACTGATATCTCAATTAAATTTTTAGAGAAAAAAAAAAGAGTTTTTCGAGGAATTCAAAATTTTTGCTTCGAATGACAGGAAGTTAACTTGTTTCTCGTTAATCTACGAATCCAACAATAAAGGAAAATGAAAAAAAAAAAAGAGTTTTTCGAGCAATTCAAAATTTTTGCTACGAATGACAGGAAGTTAACTTGTTTCTCGTTAATCTACGAATCCAACAATAAAGGAAAATATCGAATAAAATCTAAAAAACAATAATTCTAAATAATTAGTTAAGCGTATTCGCAATAAATCCAAAATTTTCTAGATTAATGCTACAACTTTGATTATAGTCGACTGTATAATACTCATCGTCAATCAGAACCATTTACAAAATATTGAAATTCCTAATTTTGTTTCTTAACATAGCTACCATAGAAGAAAGAGTAAACTCACGAAATCGTAGTGTGTATCAGGTAAATTTGGATGAATATATAATATAATTAGAATTTTAATTGATAAGTTTTAATATATTCTATATATATGTTCTCTCGGTGATATCGAGAATTCTTTTAAAATATTAATAAAAATGCTTTAAATGCTTTATATAGCATAACTCTTTTATATATGTGAAGTAGTAAACAAATTAAATTTTCCAATACCAATATAAAATGCTACAGCACGACAAACAATGCTAATTTTTAATACAGATTTTATCGCCCAACATTGATTAATAGCCTACTATAAAATTTATACAATATTAAAAATTGACATCATCTACATTATCCATTTAAAATATTTCTGATCAGGTATTTTAATAGAGAATCAATTATAGCTTTATTGAACGTTACTATTATTATTCCTTAAATTGATTCGGTAAAATGATTTAACGTAAGTCATTTTATAAATATAACTTATATCCATATATTTAAAAGCATTTCGTGTAACAGAAACGTTATAATTGTTATTTGAGTATAGATTTATTGAACGTTACTATTATTATTCCTTAAATTGATTAGGTAAAATGATTTAACGTAAGTCATTTTATAAATATTCGAATAAATATAGCTTATATCCATATATTTAAAAGCATTTCGTGTAACAGAAACGTTATAATTGTTATTTGAGGATATACTGCTGAACGGTGAAGAGATAATTATAACGTTTGCATTAAGGAATAGCTTTTTAACCTTACTTATTAGTTATAAAGATAGCGATTCTTAGAGTGAGTGATAACTACTGTTATAATAGTTCAATACGTGACAATATCAAAATTGGAAGAAGTAAAACAAATTTCACTAGTTTAAAAAACTTTTCTAATTCAGTTTATCTTAAATTCTGTATTGCAGTTGAAGTTTAACATCAGTGTAAGAAGTGTGAACACCTATCATTGATCGCATCATGGAAGAAATTTATTTATCAGATTTTCTCAGACTTCACTTAAAAATGGTTCAAATATATGGTTGGAGGATATACTTCTGAACGGTGAAGAGATAGTTATAACGTTTGCATTAAGGAATAGCTTTTTAACCTTACTTATTTACTTACTAATGTTATAAAGATAACGATTCTTAGAGTGAGTGATAACTACTGTTATAATAGTTCAATCGTGGCAATATCAAAATTGGAAGAAGTAAAACAAATTTCACTAGTTTAAAGAAACTTTTCTAATTCAGTTTATCTTAAAATCTGTATTGCAGTTGAAGTTTAACATCAGTGGAACACCTATCATTAATCGCATCGTGGAAGAAATTTATTTATCAGATTTTCTCAGACTTCACTTAAAAATGGTTCAAATATATGGATTAGATATTTCGCCCGCTAATAACTGTCAAAATAGAAAAAACTCCCGTATACAAAATAAGCTAGAAAAGATTTATATTCAATTTGTAGAATTACTTTTATGGGGACAGTTTGTTTTAAGTTTTTCCCACATAATTCCAGATGTCGCTGAAAATTCTTTGTGTATAGGGTTTTATCAATTTACTCAGGATCCCTTGATAATCAAAATTGAAATAGCCGGCTTTATATTCTTTATCGCTTCTATTTTCAGTTTTTTAAAAATAGTAAAAATAAATTTGAAAATTCGATTAAACAATATGAAATATATCGAAGAAGAAAAGTTACAGAAGATTTTCAACATAAACAGATATCTGTCTTTGTTGGAATTTGCCATCAAGCCATAATTGTCGTTTTCCTCTACCCTGTATTGAAAAAACAAGAGAAATTCTACGACGAAACTTTTTTTTGCTGCGTGGAAGTAGGAGTGATGACAAATTATGTTATCGGAATATTTTATAATATCTTATTGATCTTTGGAATATGTTTTTGGTTTGTGTGCAAGGAATACGATAAATTCTTACGAGATATGTGCTTGATAAGAAGAAACGATCTCCATTTGAAGATCAAACTGCAAAAGCTGATGATGGATTATCAAGAATTATGGACTTTTGTTGAACAGTTCAATAATAAAATTACCAAATCCGTTCGTTTTAGTTTATATTGCTATTACATATTGTACGAGTATTTCCTATTACCTTATCCTTTATGTGGATGTAACAGAAAATTACAGACACGTAATAAGCTTAATACTATGTAGCACTGTTTCCACTTTTGTCTGTATAATCTATGGATGTGTATTATGTTGCTTTTCCTTTAACGTAAGTGTGAATAATAAACCTGATTATTTTTTTACCTGAAATTATTCATCTATTTATTTATATTTTAGATGATGAATGGATTTCAAGACATCAGACAGTTTGCAGAATGCGACTTGCATTTGAAATATAAACTGAAAGTATGTAATGTATATATATATATATCTGTTAATTTTTTCTTATTAATAAATTAAAGCCATTTCTTAATTATTCAGATCTTAAATTTCATGAAGAGATTCGGCAAAGTCTCCTTGAGTCTTTCTATGGGTGAATGTTTTTATGTGAATAAAAAGTTTCCTGTAAAGGTAAGATTAGTGAAATATACATTACACACAGAAATTTACTCACTAAAAATATATCAATTTTTGCAGATAATGAGTACTTTAAATTTTGTGTTTTCTACTCTTTTAAAGTTAAGAAATGTTTCACATAACAAGAAAAACTGCCAAGAAATCTTTGTTGCTAACCGAACAAATCAATTTTAGAATTTGTTAGTTCTGCGATTTTAATTTTTCCCTCTCCTTATATATTAAAAAACTCCCTTATATATTTCAAAATGTGGATAAATTTTGAAAAAAAAATTAAATTTTTTTTTTTTTTAAATAAAAATATTTATTACTTTTGGAAATTTTCACATAACAAGAATTATTTATAGAAACAAAAGTTACTATAAAAATAATGATGTTATCTTATGTAAGAATTTTTTTTATTACTCTTGATTAAACAAACTTGCAAAGAAAAAAACATTTTGAAATATAGAATTTTGCATAATTTTTTTTCCGCACATATTGGAAATTAGACTCACTGATGTCATCCTGCTTGGAGATATGTAATGTAATGATGTTATCTTATGTAAGAATTTTTTTTATTACTCTTGATTAAGCAAACTTGCAAAAAAAAAAAAACATTTTGAAATATAGAATTTTGCATAATTTATTTTTCCGCACATATTGGAAATTAGACTCACTGATGTCATCCTGCTTGGAGATATGTAATACAAATAAATAACAATAGAATCAATCATTGTTGACTAATACACTGTTTATTGTAATTACAGTCTTCAAATTCTCTTTATAAAAGGAAAATCTAATGAATTGTTGGCACATTGCAAAATCTATCCTCAATTAAATGAACAACATTGGAAGTAATTTCTTTTTTTTTTTGTATGAGATGAAAAAAATAAAAAAATACAAAAATTACATTTTTGGTATTCTTTTATCCTCAATTAAATGAACAACATTGGAAGTAATTTCTTTTTTTTGTATGAGATGAAAAAAATAAAAAAATACAAAAATTACATTTTTGGTATTCTGCAATTAAGCATAAAAATAGAATTTCTTGCATTATTTATGCCTGATAATAATGAATTAAATAAACTACATTCTTATATCTAAACAATAAAGAGATTTCGTATGTAAGATTTTGTAATTATTACAAACGATGGTAAAACTTTAAAAATTAGCAATAAAAATGGCGGTTTGATTCCAAACGATAATATTTTATTGTTTAGTTTTTGAATTTGTTTATTTCTGAATAAAATACATGTTTTAAAACACCACATTCATACAAACACACAAATATTGTATGTGTTCAAACACAACATTCATTATCTTCTCTTACTAAAATCCTATGCAGTTTCTTTGTAAAGAATGTATTACTGCAATATGAACAAGAATTAACTTTTACAATATACTTTATTCAAAAATATTCAGGAATATTTTCTAATAAATCAATACATTTTACCAATTTAACCATAGATTTTTTTTTTTAATTTCTTTTAACATATTGAATTAATTTATGTACATTCTCACAACATGCATATGTTTTCTTTACTCAAATAGCATTTTTAATTTTACATTTCTCCATTTTAACATTAAATTAAAAAAAAATATTTTAATTAAACTGACAAAAGGGAGAATATCGAAGTGCAAACCCCAGAATATGAAGAAATTCTTGTCGCAATTTATTACTACAAATAATTCTTGACAAAATATCGCAAAAATCCCCAAAAAATAATTAAGCATTTCATAATTAATATTTGCGAAGAAGTATTTATCTAATATATTAATTTTTATATAAATAATAATAATAAATGTTTTAAAGTTCGTCATCGTTTTGAGCAATGATCTACTAGAACAGATTATGATCAACTCTAATGCCTAAGTTAGGATTGTTGTTATAATATTACTCATCTTAAAACTCAATTAATATTTTAAAATCATAATTTACAAAAATTAAATTAGACCCAATAATTCTTGAAAAATTATTTTAATGTGAAGATTTATAATTATTCTAAACAATAAATTATTTAAATTAATACAGTTTAGAAAAATAGATCGCAAACTAAATATTCAATCTGTTGCAAAAATGTTATTAATATTAATCGGTAATATTTATAGTATGCAATGAACTTTATGCTTATCATCCATAGAGTGAACTTAGAGTGAATCATAGAGTGATCCATAGAGTGAATCAATAGAGACATAAAAACACCCAATGGAAAATATTCTATAACTTCTGCTGAATAACAGAATACTAATACCGTAAAACGGGTCACTTTGCCCAATTTTAAAATCAATTCAGAAATGTATATATTCCCAATGAATTAAAAAAAAAAAACAAAAAATTCCTACATTTGGTAGAAGGTGTAGAGATTTAACTTTTGGTATAATTGTATTGTTTTGTTTCCCACTCTGTTTTTAAAAAATCAAATATTGCGGGTAAAGTCGCCTGGCACAGGGGTCATTTTGCCAACCTCCTGTTTTTCATTGATAACAAAATTATAACAGGTTTTTAAGCAATATAACCCCAAAACGATGTGAAGAGAACCACCAGTAACATTAAAAGTAGTGCAAAACTGGAGTTTTATTCAAAAACAGAAAAAAAGCTAAAATATTTTTTAAAGAAAATAACTGGAAATAATCAAAACTTGGTGAAAATTTTCAACTTTCTCTTGCTGTGAAAATACCCAGTAACTCCATCAATAAGTTTAAAATGCTTAATTTGGTTGCATATAGTTTTTCTTGATATTCTGCACTTGATGATAGCTTGCATTATGGAAACCATCTAACTACATCATCTTCCAACGCTGCACTAAGTTCTATAGGAGAGTATCCGATGTAAAAGTGTTGGCTCAATTTTGCCTTAAATTTTCTTGGAATTTTCAATTTTGAAACAAAATGAAACTATAAGTTAGGAGAGTATCCGATGTAAAAGTGTTGGCCCAATTTTGCCTTAAATTTTCTTGGAATTTTCAATTTTGAAACAAAATGAAACTATAAGTTAAAATATAAAACTGTATATAGGTATAATGTACAAACATTATAATATTAACCATAGAATTAAAAACATTACAGACTTTAAAAATTGCATGTTTACAGCACGCTACTGATTGGCAGGCTGTAAATTTCCTAATAAATTTAGCTGGACAATGTCATATCAAATTTCCTACGTATGAATGGGTGCATTGCACAGCAAAATACAAAATTTCCAGTAAGGTTTAATATCAAAACTATAGTTGCTATAAATATTCATTATATGAGTAACAAATATCAGTAATTAATAAAATTGCATGCTTCTGAGACTGGCTCACAGATGAAAGTTTTCAGATTAAAAAAAAATATCTCCTCTTTTGATTATCTTTCCAAAAATATATATTATTATTTAATAACCTTCTCCATATGTAAAATAATTTTTTTCAATATTGACGACATCTGAATGACAAGATTTAATGCGTCGCAGTGCGATTGGTATCAAGTACTGTAATTACTAATAGTATTGAAATAATATTTACAACACTTAAAAATGTCTGTTGAGATGGAACTAATATGCAAACATAATTCAATATTATTTATCTTTAGCAAGAGGAGAAAATTTTTGAAAAAATTATTTTTCAAAAGTCTGCAAAGTCACTCCGGAGGGCAAAGTGACTCCGTTTACGGTAATAAAAATTGTATCAATATTTTTTAATGAAAATATGAAATTCTGATTAAGATATATTGGTTTCTTGTCGAAAAATACATTTTATACAAGGAACAACTTTTATAAAAATATTTTTTTAATTGTTAAGTTAATTTCCATAATATATTTTTGAAATTTTAAGAAAGTAAAAAAACGGCTATAAATAAATAATTCGAAACTATATATTTTGAAATATAATAAAATTCTAATAATTTATTATTATTATTTTATTTAGTTCAAATTTCTGAATTCTTTCTTCATGTTTTAAGAAGTTTTTCTTTATTTACATTTTTCACAGTTCAATTCTGTAATAATTTTTTTTTTTTCAAAACACTGTAATTATATTAAATAATAATAATGAAAAGATTTAAAAAATAACTAATATACAGTACATTTACTAAGCATAAGCGGATGAGTTTTCTCTCACAACGGAAAATACGTTGTATAATATTATAAATTCCAATCTTCTTCGTCTTCCTGTTATATGGAGGATATGGCCTATAAATTCCATTCCACACAAAATATCTTTCATAAATAACTAACGCTAACTTCGATCCACGAACTACGATCAAATGTCTTAAGAAAACAAGATGGCTACTAGCAACCAAAGCTGCTTATGGGAAACAGATTACTACGTAATATTATTATTCAATATTAAAATAAAAATACACTAAATCAACTGAGGAGACGCTGTGGTACTGAAATTTCCCTGTTTTAGCTAAGTATCCCATCTGTATTAGTAATCTGTAGCCGTGTTCCTTCCTGTCGGTGGCGTCAGATGAAGATGAAGGAGCGAAGATGGCATTCGTCCTAAGAAAAAATATAGACGAAAGAAAGAAGATAGAAGAATAAATACTTTTCTCTTCCAGGATATCCACACAACCCACCCAAAACCGAACAGCTCTTTCTCCTGATCGAGAATTAAAATTGTAACTATCTTCTTATTTTGTATTTAGTTCATTTACTTCTAGAGCTAATAATATAGTTGTGTTTATTCTTTTGTTGCATCAAACTTTTCTCTTCCAGGATGTCCACACAACCCACCCAAAACCGAACAGCTCTCTCTCCTGATCGAGAATTAAAATTGTAACTATCTTCTTATTAGTTCATTTACTTCTAGAGCTAATAATATAGTTGTGTTTATTCTTTTGTTGCATCAAAAATAATATTTCAATTTCTATTTTCTTGATATTTTAATAAATATGTTAATTTTATTTATTATCTTGGTGTCCGAATCGATATTCCTATCTTGGATCTCTGCGACAATTATAATCCTTATTCGAAAATACCGTATTATTATTTCAAACTACATTTTTTTCAGCCATACGCTGTGGGATCCTCACACAGTACGCCCTAAGCGATTTTTACTCAAAATGTTGATGTTTTTAATTAAATAATTAATTAATTTTGCTTATTAAATCTAGTAACTAAAACCGGATTTTTAAATTTAAAAACCTGTTTTCGAATTTTTTAAATTTATCCAAAAAAAAAAAAACGGTTTTTAAAAATCGGCCAACTCTAATAGATACCAATAAAGTTACGCATTTTATTTTCATCATTAATTGAGAAATTAATTAGAAACATAAAAAAATTAAGTTTCTTAACCGTTAAATAATTTAAGAAATACTTCGTTTTGATATTTAAATATAAAATTTTTCTAAACATTTTCTATTATCAGAGATTTTTTTTCTCTCTTGTTTTAAAAAACAGCTGATTTTTCAGACTGATTTTTTTGTAATGCAATATATGCAACTAATTGAAAGCTGACATTAATTAAAATAATTATGAACCTTGGAATTTAAGAAAATTTATAACTAACAAAGAAATTCTCTTCAGTTTAATCATTTTTCCAACAGTTTAATGGAAGACCGCCAAGGAAAATCAACAGTGTGAGACGTCATTAAAAGCTGGTTAGAGGTGCCGCACCATCATCGGACCGACATATTATGCTTTCAGACGTTTAACAATAGAAACATTCTCAGTATACGTTTCCGACACTGACCGTCGCCAACAGTCACTACCGACATTCTGGATAAGAATACTTTGGTATGCCTGCCTGTGTCAGTGGCGGTATCTGTTGGATAGACTGAACACATGTCAGCATAAACAGCTCTTCTCTGTTAAGTTGGTTATTTTTATTACATCAAAATAAATTTAATTAAATTTATTAGTTAAAAAATAACGAAATTTATAATAACCTTCATATCCTATAATTAATTATATAAAAAAATAATTTAA
>AYEL01043452.1:0-21968 GCA_000484575.1 Olivierus martensii
TAAAAAAAAAATTTAAATAAAACAAAAATTCAATAAGAAAATAGTGAGTCGATACTTCAATCTTCGTTAGTATTTATCAAATTAAAAATATTAATTCTGTTTTGATTCCTTGGCGAATTCTTTTTCATCTAAATCTATATCAGTATAATTTTTAATTATAAATTTATGTAAATTAAATTTCAAATTTCTCTACACAGACTAGAGCGTTAAACAGGACCGGAGTAGCAGGTACTGGCTTCAAGAGTAGAAACAGAAAACTCAGAATATATAATAAAATATTATATTTTTTAAATTGTTTTTAAATTTTTTAGAAGTATAAGAAAAATACATAATCTGCACCATCAGATCGGCAAGCCCGATCTCAGGACTTTTCATAAATGATTCATTTTTGTTAGATATTATTAGTGTAACAATGATCAGTAACAACAGATCGTTCTATCTTCAATAGATAGCGATGTTTATTGATAATGAGTAATTAACACTGCGATAATTATTCATATTCCTGGTAAAATGCCAATTAGTCAAATTAAAACAAGTGATAACAAGTGATGCTGTAACATCACCTGCTCAATTCAAGATAGCTACTACTGCAAATAAGTGATACAGTTAGCAAGATAACTCAAAATGATTTTGATGATGCATTTTTTGAAATATATCATTTTTTATTAAAGATAAGTTTACAAAAATGCAGCATCAACAGCTCTCAGATTATAAAGAATCTTTATATTTGTTATAAATATTCTCCGGAGCATATGTTAAAAAATGCAGATCTATGATTCGTCATGTATTTTCATTTATAAATATTATATTAGTACAATGACAAGTATATAGTGTTTTGATAGTTAAGTATGTGAGACCCCGGGCGGTATGTTACGGGATTTAGTTGACGTCTCAGGACTTAGCCTTTTGAGTGGTGGTGGGCTTCACGTAGACTGAACGGAAGAATGACGGAGTGTTCCGAAATAAACTGACTCAGACTACAACTTTAGCCGATATTAATATATTTATTGAGCGAGAGAGAACTCTTTACACAAATAACAAACAGATGAAATCATCTGAGGAGGACAAATACCGCTTGTTATAATTGTGATGATAATTAATTGACGTATCAAAAAAACGTTCTTCCACTAATCGATGATTGGTTCCTTATAGTTGTTTTTTTTCGTCTTTCTGGCGTTGGTTCCTCATTAAGGACGGCTTTTGAAAGAACTTTAGCACTTGTAGGAGATGGCTGATTTCTTTTGTCACTAGAACTCGACCTTTTTGCGACTGTCTCGTTCGGCGGTTGCAACTCGACTGGTTTTAAAGAATTTTCTTTCTTCCAAGTCTGAATTTGACCTCTTGACCCCAAGAGATACTGACACTCATTTTTCTTCTATTTCCAAATAAACACAGATTGTCTATGGCTTCAGATGACCGCGACACCTGCACCTATATGGCGGTCGAATCGACGTGTATATTTTTGTTGTAGGTGATTGACGACTAAAGTCCCTTCACTTCCTATTACAATATTTATCACTTCTTACTGTTTCCTCTCTCTGGTATACAATGTCTGTCAGATAATTTACCCTACACCGTCCCCTCATTTGGGAGACGATGTTTACCAGTTAATTTATCGCTTTACAACCAAATTCTCTATCCATATTCTCTATCATACTGTCTATTCTCTAATGATATAATAATGCTTATATATAGGAAAATATTTTAGTTATTGGTTATCCGTCTTCTGTAGCAGAAACAAACAGAAAAAATTGTTAAGAATGGAATAGTCACACTAAAATTTTTCAATCCAAGTCAAAATCCGATCACATGTGATAGCGAAACACATCTACGAATTATTAAATTAACATAATCACTGAAGGTTGAATGCCCATCTCAATTTCTGTAAACTTATGGCTACTACTATTATATTCGAAATAAAGAATGTTGAATATAAATGAAACTTTATATAAATAACACTATTTTGTTACAAAAAAATTTAAAAAAATTTGTAAATAAGTAAAAAAATATCAAAATTATATATTAGAAAAATTACAATTTAACTTATTTTTAACATTTACTATAAATTAAAAAATATTCATAAATAAGAATCAAAATATTAAATTAACATTTATATTAGTTTAATTAATCACGCCTTTGTCAGGATCATTCTATGTCGAAAGTCTCCAATGGAGACCAGCAAGAATACCGTAAAATGATCTTAAGGATCTGATTTTTAAGTTTTTTTTTTTTAATTTTATAAAAATATTATGTTTGTGATTTAATAAATAAATAATATTATTAGGATCATTCTATGTCGAAAGTCTCCCATGGAGACCAGTAAGAATACCGTAAAATGATCTTAAGGATCTAATTTTTAAGTTTTTTTTTTTAATTTTATAAAAATATTATGTTTGTGATTTAATAAATAAATAATATTATTTGCAAATAAAAAACTTTACCCTAACCATCCGTGTTAATTTTACAAATATATCTACCAATTCTTCTGCAGATAAAATGATGGCTACATGCTCTTTACTCATTTTTAATGTTTTTAAAAATATTACTGATTTACCCGATGACATTAGATAAAATATTTAAATAATCGAAATCATATTTGATGAAAAACACTGTTAGGTTAAAGTTTAACCCCTAAATTTAAGAAATTTAACCCTTACATTTATGAAATACAAAGTCTTACCTTGATATGAGAAGTTGAGTTTAAGCCAATTTGTGAACATTTGTTACAGACAATTGCCCTCATTGTATTCATTTCATTTTGACGACAAATCACCAAATTTTAACAAAACCCTGAAAACAGAGACAAGACTTTCACTTAGAAAGAAAATTTTATAACACTTACATGGGGAGGTTCAGACATTCGGGTCACCGATTTGTTTGAAATTGCACATATTTGTAATAGTCCACTAGGACAATATAATGTGTGAGCAATAAAGTGCACAACTCAAGCATTGATCGAGGAAATCGCACGAGAAGTTTTTACTGAGTTCATATCTAAAATTTAATTATACAGTGGTACCTCGGTTCACGAACACAATCCGTTCCTTGACCCTGTTCGTGATCCAAAAAGTTCGTAATCCGAATCAATTTTTCCCATTGCAATTAATGTAAATCCAAATAATACGTTTTTTGTCCTAGAAAAAAATTTTAACATGTTATGGCTTTATGTGTGGAAATAATACAGAAAGGAAATAAATATAACAGTAATATTAGAAAAAAGCATGTTTAACACCACCTTCACTAACACTCTTAACTCTTTTGGGAGCCATAATAAGGGATAAATTTAATTAAATAATGAAAAAAACTAAAATATCAACACTTGTTGGGACTCTACTGTACCCATGTGAGCTGGGCGAACTGGATTGCTGCTGGGGGCAAGGCTATGTGCAAGGTTTTGTGCGCCGCGAGTCACGTGCGCTCCATGCACTCCGTGCGTGTGTGTTCGTGAACCGAAGCATCGTTCGTAAAGCGAAGCAAAATTTGTTCGCAAATGGTGTTCGTAGACCGATTTGTTCGTGAACCGAGGCGTTCGTAATCCGAGGTATCACTGTATTTCGAATATCTCAGTTGTGCAGTGATTGAAGATTTGCTTTTATAACTGCGTGATCGCTGGTTCATTTCTTAACTTTGACAAATTTTTATTTATTTATTTTATTATTATTATTATTCTCTTACATTGTTTAATATAAATACAGTTGTTAATATTTTTTTATTTGTTTTAAATATTTTATATATGTTTATATCAACGATGGTTTCTGTTAATATTTTTTTTTTTGTTTTAAATATTTTATATATGTTTATATCAACAATGGTTTCTATAATTTTTTGTCAATAGATGATGCCACTTTTTATTCTGTAAAAATACTAACTTATTTTTGTCAATAGACAATGCCACTTTCTATTCTGTATAAATACTAACTTTCTGATTGCAAAATGACTGTAGGGCATTTGAAAATTACTTCTCTCGGCATTTATAACAAATAAAAACTATTACGAATGACTTTCGTCGATAAAATCTATAACAATCATTGAATGTAATGAAAACCAAACAATGTTTATCAAAATCAGTTCCACCCGGTTGAAGTTGATTCACAATTAACGAACGATATAGGCCAGTTAAGAAGCAGAAGATGTAAGATTTCATTTCAATCGAAACAAAAATAAAATTAGTGAATCTAGCTAAAAGAAATCCCTTAAGAAATCCAATTTACAAAGGATGAAGGTGGCAGAAATGAGAAATGTTAAGATGGACGTGCGGAGTGAAACAAGCAGACAGGATTAGAAATGAACATCCAAGGGACAGTGAAGGTTATGGATATTGCAAGTAAAATCCAGAAAAGTAGATAAGATGATTTGGCCATTTATTGAGAAGAGATGAGGACTACACGGGCAAAAGACTTATGAACATAAAAGTTGAAGGAAGGAGGAAAGAGGACGACCCAAGAGAACGTGGATGACGATCTGAGATCAAAGGGTCTCAGAAGGGAATGGACAAAGGACAGAACGCAATGGAGAAAGGCTCATCAAAAACAGTGACCCGATATAGAAATCGGAGGGAGCTTAATGATGATGAGTGAATCTAGCTAAAAATCATCCCACTTGGATTCTGTGTAATCTCCATAGAAAAGCTTCTTGTAAATTAATAAAGAAAGATGGGAAAAATATCAAAATTGGACCAAACGATCTGTTATAAATATATCCCGCAAAGTTTTCTATCACATTTTAACAATGCGAAAATATGCACACTTCCCGGAAAGGATGTCTTCTTACTGCTGGTATTACCCTTTGAACTAAAATCGACTGTTCCGCGCCTTAATACACGGTTACAAACTTGTGAATAGACTGCTTCCATACACTCAATACTGACTCATGATGCTGTCGTCGACTATAATAAAATCCTGGCTATTAAATAGTTTACTCACTTTTATTTTTTATTGTAGGAATTCTAAAGATAGTTGTTGAACGAATATATTTTTTAAATTAACACTTTTTTATTGAAAATAAAAATAATGATACTTATCATTTTAAAACATTTTTGATTGAAAGATTCAGTTAATATATAACAAAATATATTTAAGAAATTTTTTAATACTTATTTAAAATTAAAGTATATTGTTAATTATAGCATCGCAATAAACTGCAAAATTTTTTTTCTAATTTTCAACATTTTCTCTAAATAGTATATTTATTAATTATGAGATTAATATAAAACAACGTTTCCCGAACTACGTTCTGCGGAACACTGGTGTTCTGTAAAAATTTATGAAAATTAACATAAACCTCTTATTATTTTAAATATTGTGTCAAGTTGAAACTGAAATCATTAATTTATTTTACTATTTTCATGTGTTTTATTTTATTTTATACAATATGAAAATAAATGTTTGTTTTGTTTTCTTGACTCTTATATTTACTGGCCTAATTTATTTATTCTCAATATCTACCTACAGTATAAAATAACCAAGATGCTTCATAAAAAATTTGGGGATTTGTGAGTGTTCCGTCATTGAAAATGTTTGGGAAACATTAATATTAATTGTTAAAATTTCTGATAAATTATCACTCTTTGTTTAAACACCTTTACTTAATTTCAGTGTTGAAATCATTTTTAATATTACATCTAAGGAAAACAAGTTCTTATTTTATGAATACACTTCAAGATTAAATTAACTTGTATAGTTAGAAACTACATATAGTCTCTAACTGATTATAAACCAAACTTCAGAAAGATATCCAAATCAGACAAAAACTTTCGGTAGTAGTTATAAAATTATTTGTCATGAATTTAGAATAAAATATTTGATGGTCATAAGTAGAAGTAAACTCTATCAGCTATATAATTTATGTTGAGTGCGCATCGCTACTTAACATTTTTCAGTTACATAAAATTAATAAAATACGGAATTGTAATAAACCAATTTACAATAAAATAAAATAATAGAATTGATTTATATTTTATATACTAAAATTATTAATCATGGGATGAATTTTTTTAGCTATAAGATGCTGCAATAAGATCAAAAAAGGCAATTTTTTAATTCAACATTCATCGTTCTACAATGGTTAATTTCCTATTATTAAAACTAGTATAATATTGATCAATTTTTTTGATTCAACATTCATCGTTCTACAATGGTTAATTTCCTATTATTAAAACTAGTATAATATTGTTTCCTGATATATTCAGATAAAACGCGATTAAATATTGTAATCTGCTTTTTGAAAATTTTAATAAGAATATTTTTCTTTTTAATTTGTAATTATTTCCTACATTATGAATTGTTCCTCCCAGGGATAAAAAATGGTGGAAAATCTATTAGGGGAAGAATGTCTTCGGCTTATAACTTGTATATTGGAAGAAAATATTAACTTTCCAAATATTGTAAGGTAGCCTTGAAATTGAACAAATCTATGCAACAAATGGTCTATACATAAAATGAGAATGAAGTTAGAATCCAATATAGGTGTTTTTCACAATTGCATTCATAAAATATAACATCATCAAGATAAAAATTTTTAATTCTACATTTTTAAAAAGAAATTCTCTTATAGAAATTTATAAAAATATTTAAAGAAGATATTTCGTTAAATTTTTAGAAAATATTCAGTTTTTTGAAAATATTCTAAATTTTTGATCCGAATGATAAAAGTTTAAATGTTTCTTATTCATCTGCAAATGTTACAATAAAGAAATTTGAAATAAAATAAAAAAAAAGAATTCTAAATAAATAATCAAGGATATTTGGACTATAACCAAAAAATCTTCTAGATCAATGGTACACTTTCGAAAATAGTCGAGTGTATAATACTCGTTGTCAACCCGGAAAACCTCGGGATTCTAAATAAATAATTAAGGATATTTGGTCTATAACCAAAAAATTTTCTAGATTAATGGTACACTTTCGAAAATAGTCGAGTGTATAATACTCGTTGTCAACCCGGAAAACCTCGTTTTATTTCCTGTCATATCTGTCACAGACAGAGCTTAAAGTCACGCATACATAATGCATGTCAGCCATTTTTGGATAATTACACGAATGGAATCTTAATTGATACGTTTCAATATGTAGGCGATATCAAGAATGATTTTTAAATATTAATAAAAATTCTTTAAATGTTTTACACAGCAACTTCTGTTAATAACTCCCATTATTATTATTAAAGAAGATATTAAATTTTGTATTACCATTATAAAAGGCTGCATAAAGACAAAGAATGCAAGTAGTATGTTGGCGCTTTATTGGTGGGAAATCATTGGTAAATTCACAGCGGGGGTCCTGACGTCACGAAGTGACGTCACAGAGGTAAGCAGGGAAATATACCGCAGAGACAATGACGTCACGGTGGGGTTAAGACGTTTGGGAATTCTGAAAGTGTTTTAACCTAAGCATATGTTTTTGATATTGTGACGTTTGAGAATTCTGAAAGTGTTTTAACATAAGCATATGTTTTTGATATTGTGATAAATTTTTCAAGTCAGGAATTGTAAAAAATACTTTACAGCAAATTGTCGTTTTTTTATTTTATTGAAATTTTAATTTCTTTTTTATGTTGTTATTTATTCTAGGATGGTGAGGAAGGACAAAGGCAATAATAGAAAATTGTAGTCTGGAAAGTTGTTCCTATTAAACATAGTCTAATCAATAAAAGATATTTACAAAGTCATATATACAATATATACATAAGTGAAAGTAGGAAGTACATTAAAAAAATTGCAGCTTTAGAAGATTATTACATATAACTTGCTTTGAATGGACAGTTTTGAATTGTTGGATCATACATTTCAAAGGTTACCGACAAAAAGTTATTAACAATAAACATTGCCCGACAAGTATTTAGAAGTTTTGGGGACAAGATACAATAGTCCGACAAGTCAATATGGAGTCAGGGGACAAGATACAATTGCCCGACAAGTATAATTGATCAGGTGACAATATAAAGTTGCCCTACACAAAATCATGGGGCTGTTGACAAAATACAGTTGCCCGACAAATGTTAAATGGATCTTGGGACAAGATGCAGTTGCCCGAAAAAAAAAAAAAAAAAATTTAATAAATAAATAATTGTTCACATTTAGATACCGTCATTTTAGTAATAAATAAATATTAAGAGACCGACAAAATGGCCGTTATAGTATTAAAGAAGTAAACATAATTTTACCGACAATACATTGTTGTTAAGTGATTGACAAAATGAGCTATGGTATTAAAGAAGTAAACATGATCTTGCCGACAATACATTGTTAATTAAAAAAAATTTTTTTGAGAAGGATGTTTACCACAAGCAAATGTTCATATTAAGGGTGATAAGTCTCTGATGATAACAGTCGATGATCTTTTGATTGCAGGATGGTGAGGAAAGGACAAAGGCAATAATAGAAAATTGTAGTCTGGAAAGTTGTTCCTATTAAACATAGTCAGAGTACTTAGTCAAAATAGAGTTGATTGATGTATAGTTGCACAATAGGAGTAAATAACACAGTAACACAGGATGTTTGGAGAATACATTAAGAGGTGTAGTAAGATGATAAGGTGATAAGTAAGATATGCAGTCTAACACAGTGATCACATGAGGTTTGCAGATATAATGGACAAACAAAATTTAAACACAGTTTAGAAACAAGTTTAAACACTGGTAGAAGGTGTTGAGTCACATAAGGTTGAATTGTTCATTATTGTATGTCCAGACAGTGTTCTCCGTATTTTTATATAGGATGTTGAATGTATGTTCAGAGAGATTATTTTTATCAGCTTTAAGTTTTAGGATGATTGCATCCTGGATTTTCTTTTTGATAAGTCCAGGGGTGTTTATTTTGTTATCATATAAGTTTTTGCATCTTTCAAGCCATATCTGCCTCTTGGCTATGGCAAGAACCCAGTTAAGCATATAAGAGTTGGTCGAAGGAAGTTTGTTATGATAAATAATATTTGCAGGAGTAATGTAGGTTTTGAAAAGTTTTCCTATCCAGATCCACTGATAGTTACTGATGGGACAATCAATGAAGATGTGATCAGTAGTTTCTTGTTTCTGGCATCTTGTGCACTTGTCATTATTGCGTCTACCAATTTTATGTAAGAAATGTTTGGAGCTGATAGCATTCATAATGATTCTCCAGGAGGTTTCCTTTATATCAGGGGAGAGGCTGTTGTTATGTATTCTTCTCCAGGTTGTCTTCCAGTTGATAGTTGTATTTTTGAGGCAATTTGGTATTATTTCTTTTCTAATATGATTATAAAGAGTTATGGGTCTGATTTTGTTATTATTATTTATAAGGAGTTGGTTATCTTCAGTCATGATAGTTCTGATGTGGTATTTCCATTTTTGATGTGTAATCATGATATTTGTAGCAATAGGTGTGTTTTTGAGATTATTATTAATTCTCCATGATATGGGTCCAAGATAGTAGCTCATTAATTTGGCTACTGGGTGACAATTATTTTTAATTGCAAGTATAATTTTAGAGATCTGTAATGCCATTTGAAAAATGGGGATGTTGAAAATTCTCCAACCTCCGTTGTCTCTTTTGTTTTGGAGAATGCATCTTGCAATAGGTTCATAGTCAGATCTCCAGAAGTAATTATAGATCATTTTGTTTATAATATTTAGATGTTGGTGGTTGAGTTGCATAATATAGAGGTAGTAGACAATTTTGCTGATTAAAAGAGTGTTGATGATTTTTGCTCTTTCTGGGATGTATAGCCAGATAGATGACCAGTCATTAATAGTGGTTTGGATTTTGTTTTTCATAATTTTAAAGTTGTTGTTATTGGCATCATTGCCAAACCAAATTCCTAGAATCTTTGTATTGTTAACAATCTTGAAAAGCTGTTCGTCGTTGGAAGTAATCAATTGGCCATTAATATTAAGAACAGAACTTTTTTTTTCATTGATTTTCATATTGGTTAGTTTGCAAAAATTGTTTATGATGTTTTTAATTTTATGATATGAAGGAATGTTGTCAATGAAGATGTTAATGTCATCTGCATGACTAAAATGTTTTATGCCATGAGGATACCCAGGGATAAAGGCAGGAGAAATATCTTTATTTTTTTCAATGGTATTGAGAAGGAGGTTGATATAAATGACAAACAGTACCATTGAGACAGGACAACCTTGTCTAATGCCTCTTTCACAAGTGAACTGGTCAGAAAGGTAGCCATTATATTTGATTCTGGATTTAGCATTTTTAATAAGTCTAAAGAATTTGTTTATTATTTCATTGTCAACACCATGTGCAAAAAGGATTTTGACCAGTGTATCATGATTTACAGTATCAAAGGCTTTCTGTAGGTCTAATTGTAGGATGGAAAGTTTATTTTTTCTCTCACTATAGAGTTGATTGATAAGATTAACAGCGATAAGGTTATCTTGGATAGATCTCCCTGGAATGCCAGCTGTTTGAGTTTTCGAGATGATGTCATTAAAGGTGATGGAGAGTCTGTTGGCATAGATGAGGCTGAGAATTTTGTAATCACAGTTTAAAAGTGTGATAGGTCTGATGTCAGTATAGGTAATTGTATGATTATTAGTTTTGGGTATAATGGTAATAATTCCATCATTGAAGTTTTGACTATAGTTAGGGTTATTAAAAAGTGTGGCAAGAGGTTGTTTCAATTCTTCCTTGAAGTAGATGTAAAATTCAGGAATGATTTGATCTGGCCCGACTGCTTTATTGGGATGCAGTTGGGAGATAGCTTTGGATATTTCCTCTTTGGTTATTGATTTATCAAGGCTGTCAATTTGATTTAATTGTAGTTTGTCAATGTTATTATTGAAGAGATGCCAGTATTCATTATTGCTGGGGTGTTTTTGGAAATTAGCTTTAAAGATATTTGCAACTTCATTTGTGATGAGATGACTGTCAAAGATGGTATTACCTCTAGGAGTTAGGAAGGCATTGATGTTGTCATAGTTCTTGGTTTTATAGTGTTGATTGTAAAATTCTTTAGTTCCAGTGAAATTGGGAATATATTTTTTTATCTTGTAATTTTCATATTCATTGAAGATTTGTTTGTTTAGAGTTTCTTCTATATAGTTTTCAGTTTCAATTATGTAACTTTGAAGGTTATTATTATGATTGTTGGCCTGTATGAGATTAGAGAGTGTCCTTTGTAGACATTTGATTTTGTTGAAGTTCTGTTTTCTTAACTGTAGTTGAGTTTTTTTCATAAGTTCTAAGATTTTTTGTTTGGAATTTTCCCATTTATCCCAGTTAATATCCTGTTTGAAATCATTTATTATTTTGATGATATTATTTCTAAGTTGAGTGTCCTGAAAGATTTGACTAGACAGTCTTAAGCTTTTGTTATTTTTTAAGTGATTGTTTTTGATATAGAGGCTTGTCATAAGAAGTTTGTGGTCAGATAAGTTGCTATTATTAGATTTGATATTAAGTCATTTATTATTTTGATGATATTATTTCTAAGTTGAGTGACCTGAAGGATTTGATTAGACAGTCTTAAGCTTTTGTTATTTTTTAAGTGATTGTTTTTGATAAAGAGGCTTGTCATAAGAAGTTTGTGGTCAGATAAGTTGCTATTATTAGATTTGATATTAAAGATGTTGCTGTTATTAATAGTGAAAGTATTATTACTAATATAGATTCTGTCCAGTCTTGATGCATAGTTTGTTGAGTACCAAGTATAACCATTTCTGATAGGATTTTTTTCTCTGTAGGTGTCTATCAGATGTTTTTTAGTTAGCAGATTTTTGAGACTGTCAGTTGTGCTATCATATCTTAGAGGGGTGTTTCTATCTAGTTGATGGAGGACATTATTGAAGTCTCCAGCAAGTATGATAGTTCATTTGATATTAAAGATGTTGCTGTTATTAATAGTGAAAGTATTATTACTAATATAGATTCTGTCCAGTCTTGATGCATAGTTTGTCGAGTACCAAGTATAGCCATTTCTGATAGGATTTTTTTCTCTGTAGGTGTCGATCAGATGTTTTTTAGTTAGCAGATTTTTGAGGCTATCAGTTGTGCTATCATATCTTAGAAGGGTGTTTCTATCTAGTTGATGGAGGACATTATTGAAGTCTCCAGCAAGTATGATAATTCTGTTAGTGTTTAAATGGGATTCCAATTTTTTGTAGAATTTTTTCCTATCAGTCATAATTGTTGGTGCATAGATACCAATAACTCTACAGTCATTATTTTTAATACTAGTATCAATGGTGACAATTCTGCCTTCTGAATCAGTTCTAAAATTTTTAATTTTCCATTTATTATTTATGTAGATGATGACACCTGTGTGATTTCTACTGGCAAAGGAGCTATAAATATTATAATTACTAGCATATTGTCTAATATTTCTAATTTCAGTAATGTTTCGTATGTTTGTGTCTTGTAGAATAAGGATATCTGGTTTAGTTACAGCTAGAAAATTAGAGATTATTACTTTTTTGTAGTTTTCACGATAACCATTAATATTGTAAGTGCAACACTTAAAGTTTTATTAATACTAGTGTCAATGGTGACAATTCTGCCTTCTGAATCAGTTCTATAATTTTTTATTTTCCATTTATTATTTATATAGATGATGACACCTGTGTGATTTCTACTGGCAAAGGAGCTATAAATATTATAATTACTAGCATATTGTCTAATATTTCTTACTTCAGTAATGTTTCGTATGTTTGTGTCCTGTAGAATAAGGACATCTGGTTTAGTTACAGCTAGGAAATTAGAGATAATTACTTTTTTGTAGTTTTCACGATAACCATTAATATTGTAAGTGCAACACTTAAAGTTTTCCTTGTTAATGTTGAATTTGTTAGTTGAAGGTTATGGCTTGCTCATATTCTTCTGTAGTTATGTCTTTTGTAATTTCTATTGTTTTTTCATTAGTGTTTCGCTTTTTTTCATTATTTTTCTTTTTTGATTTAGTTCTTCTTTTGTTTGTTTTGGGAGTATTTTTTTTGTTTTCATTATCATTATTTTCATCACTTTCCTCATCAGTAGAGCTCATTTGATTAATTGATTGATTAAAAATATTTGATGTTTTGTTATCAGCACTGGAGATCAGGTTAGTATTAGTGGATGAGTATTGACCAGGGGTAGTTGGTCTGCTGTTGGTATTTATAGCCTCAGGGTTTACAGGGTTGTTGAGAGGATTAGTTAGTTCAGTAGGTGTGTTTTTATTGAAGTTTTGTTCAGTTTCTATATTTACTGGTTCTATTGTTATTTCTTTGTCACTATTAGTTATTTCTTTGTAGATTTCAAGAGCATCATTTATTTTTGTTCCTTTTTTAACTAAATTCCATTCATTTTGTATTGGATTATTTTCAGTTGTTTTTTGAATATATTATTTCTTTGTCACTATTAGTTATTTCTTTGTAGATTTCAAGTGCATCATTTATTTTTGTTTCTTTTTTAACTAAATTCCATTCATTTTGTATTGGATTATTTTCAGTTGTTTTTTGAATATTAGAATTATTTATATGAATATTTTTATTAATTAATTGTTGGTTTGGTTTTTCTATTTGGTTCTCTAGTCTGATTTGTTGGGTGCAATTGGTTTGGAAGTGTCCTTTTTTTCCGCAGTTATAGCATGTTACTCTCGGACAGTTTTTTTCCATGTGCCCCTCACTGTTGCATCTTTTACAGGTTTGGGTGACTCCTTCATATTGGATTAGCAAAGTTATGTCATCTATCTTTAAATAATTTGGTATTGGTTTTTCCATTAGCATAATAATTTTTCTAGTACCTGTTTTCATAAATTTTAGTTCTTTATGATAGATAGTTTGAAAGCTTATTATTTTTCCATAATTTTTTAAAATTTCACATAGTTGTTCATCTGTCATTTCCCCGGGTACTTTTTTTGCAAAAACGATTTTTTTATTAATTTGCGAATATTTTAGATTCGCTTTAGATCCTTCATAAATTAAACCTTCTGACATTAGCTTTTCTTTTGCTGTTAGGTTACTAAATGTTATTATTACTTCATTCTTTTTATTGAAATCCATCTGTTCTATTATACCAATCCCTTTTATTAATTCAGTGATCATTTCATATAATTTTACAATACTTATTTCTTTGTCTATGTTTAGATTTAACGATCTATTACGGGTTATTTTTTTATTAGTAGTTTGAGTATTCGTTGAATTATTTGTATCGTTATTTTTATTACTAACTATTTTAGCATAACTAATAGTTCCGTTATTTTCGTTATTATTAATATTTTTATTATTAAGATTCTCATTAATAGGCTTATTACTAGTAAATTTTACAATGTTACCATTTTCTTCCTGTTCTGTTGGTTGGTGAATACTTTCCTCACTTGCTTTGACCATTTTATTAGCTTCTTCGTTCTCTACAATATCACACCAATTAGTCGAAGTTGTAGTATCCATTATTTCTTCTTCTTCAGAGTTGATTACTTCCATAAAGTTGTTGAATTCGTCTTCTTCTATATTTGTTGTCTCATTTGCACCTTTATCACATTTTTCTAGCTGAATCTTTGGCTGTATTATTTTAATTCCTCTTCGATCGTTTTGGTCGTCACTTTTCATTATTTCTAAATCACTTTTCTTTACAAAAACACTATCAGAAGAAACATACACGTGGGAAACATCGTCAACTCGGCACAGTTGACCTTTAGGTTCCACCATGTTAGAAGTAGCTGGACAAAGGAACGAGTTCTATCGCCCGCGGCGATAGGGGAGAGCTCGAAAAACACTGCTCTCCACGAGATAAGAACAGATACTTTTAATTTTTAATTTTTCAAAAAGCTTTATTAAGCAACAGGAAATTACATAAGCATACCCCGGCACACTTTTCACTCTTAGCTTTTTTGTTGCTCTGTACACTATCTTCATTTGCACTTGGCACTATTTCACTTTCACTTGTTATGTTTGGTTCTCCTTCTTCCATTTCTACTAAATTCTCCTGTTGTTCTTCATCAATCTCTAATTCTTCCTCGCTGTTGTCCTCAGTATTCTGTGTTTTTCCAAGTATTTGATTTTCTTTTTGCTCTTTTTCCACAATATCATCCCATGAAACACCTGGTGGCAGTGTTGCCATCTCTCTGGTTACGTCACGAGCAGGGGAGATCCCCCTTCTGGCACTGGCATCGATGGGGTGGACCGTAGGGATGCCCACCCGGAGAGAGGAACGAACACACGCTGCATCTAAAGCGTGTAGGTCCCTCCCCCCCGCGACTAAAGGGGACTGAAACTCTGCCATTCTCGACCTTTTGGAACAGATACTTTTTTTTTTAATTTTTCAAAAAGCTTTATTATACAACAGGAAAGTACATTAGCATACCCCGGCACAAGGAAGACAGTTTGTCAGGTTGCATATTAGTTTCCTTTCATAAAGCCTTATATAATAAAAAACATATATTCATCTTTATTATAAAAAACAAACAGGTAAGTATAACACACATAAATATTACATTATACACAAACTCTACACAACTAATACAGGTAAATATACAAAACACATATCCAAAAAATTCACAATACAATAAAGTTTAACACAAAGAACAAGATTCCAGGTAAGTTGTAAAACAGTTTTAAATAACATACAATAAAATTACTAATTAATATTTCTTTATTTACAGGTCAATCATCTAATTTTTTCAAAAAGCTTTATTATACAACAGGAAAGTACATTAGCATACCCCGGCACAAGGAAGAGACATAGGGTGCCGGGGCCGCTGTCAGAAACATAATATGCAGTAATTACAATTGTCAAAATGCATATCAGATTCTCTATAATAAAGCCTTATATTAAAATCTACACAAACAATCTTTATTTATAAAACATGGTAAGTATATATTTTTAAACATAATAAAATCTTTTTTATTTACAGGACGAAACATCAAAGCATAAAACTAATTAACAAACAAGAACATAGGTAGGTATAACACACAGTAACATAGGTAAGTACAACATACAAACACATAGGTAAGTATAATTTAAAACATTATACAATAATATTATTTACATTATTTACAGATCAATCGCTTCTCGTTGTCATGAAGACTCCGGACCAGGTGAGTATACTTATTTTTTAAAAAATTATATACACTCAAACTTACCTGTTTTTCAATGCTGTTGGTGTTCTGCTTGAATTTTTTCTTTCAACTTCATGAAGACTCCGGACCAGGTGAGTATACTTATTTTAAAAAATTAGTTGATGAGCAGATAAAAACAATGATTAAGTTATAGACACGGGACAGTCAATAAAAACCATATAAAAGGAGGATAATTTAAAATATGTAAATATGAATCTAAAATCAAAAACCCCATATACATATATACATATAAAATATTTTATATATATATATAAACAAGCATAAAATCCGCGATTACTAAATAAATTAAACACCCACATTTAATAATAAAAAAATAACAAAAATAAACTATAAAAACCCTAAATATATTTACATATTAAAGTGCAAAAGCACATAAAACATTTAATTAAAACATATAATTAAATGTTAAAATATAAAAAGGTAAAACCGTAAATTATCCCGTGTCTATACCAATAAATTTAAAATCAGTACCAGTAATGTTCCACACAGTATCTTGGGTGCCCTCGTATAATTTTTTAAATTGTAAATCGGTGAAGTATTTTTTGTCTGCTGCAATTTTAAAACGCATTTGCTGTATAATTCGCGTCTTAATCAGTCCCGGTGTGACCCTTTTCTTGTCATATAGTATTTCACACCGGGCCTTCCATAAAGATCTCTTTGCAGCAGACAATACCCAATTGAACATATATGAATTGGTGGACTTATATCCCTTTAATTTTATAATGTTTTCACAGGTAATATAGCATTTGAATAGTTCACCAATCCATTTCCATTGATATTTAGCAACATGACAATCGTAAAAAATATGTTTAATGTCTTCTTCACCATTACAATTAGTGCACTTATTATGTTTTATACGTTTCATTTTTAATAATTGCACCTTTGTTGTAAGAGCACCCACAGCAACTCTCCAATTTATTTCAACATATTCAGGAGGGAATTACTGTCATGCACCCGTTTCCAATTAACATCATCAAAATCATTATCTTCATTTTTATGCAATAATTTGTAAATAAATCTTGGTCTAACCCTGTTACGCAGACCCACAAAATCATCAATATTTTTAAAATATAAAAGGGTAAAACCGTAAATTATCCTGTGTTTATCATAAATTCAAAATCATTACCATTTTGTTTCCATACAGTATTTTCGGTGCCCTGATACAACTTATCAAATTGTACTTTGGTGAGGTGTTGCTTATCTGCTGCAATTTTATAATACATCTGCTGTATTATTCTCGTTTTTATCAGACCCGGTGTAACCCTTTTTTTATCATATAAGATCTCACACCGGGCCTTCCATATCATTCTTTTTGCAGCAGCCAAAACCCAGTTAAACATCTAAATATATTTACATATTAAAGTGCAAAAGCACATAAAACATTTAATTAAAACATATAATTAAATGTTAAAATATAAAAAGGTAAAACCGTAAATTATCCCGTGTCTATACCAATAAATTTAAAATCAGTACCAGTAATGTTCCACACAGTATCTTGGGTGCCCTCGTATAATTTTTTAAATTGTAAATCGGTGAAGTATTTTTTGTCTGCTGCAATTTTAAAACGCATTTGCTGTATAATTCGCGTCTTAATCAGTCCCGGTGTGACCCTTTTCTTATCATATAGTATTTCACACCGGGCCTTCCATAAAGATCTCTTTGCAGCAGACAATACCCAATTGAACATATATGAATTGGTGGACTTATATCCCTTTAATTTTATAATGTTTTCACAGGTAATATAGCATTTGAATAGTTCACCAATCCATTTCCATTGATATTTGGCAACGTGACAATCATAGAAAATATGTTTGATGTCTTCTTCACCATTACAATTAGTGCACTTATTATGTTTTATACGTTTCATTTTTAATAATTGCACTTTTGTTGTAAGAGCACCCACTGCAACTCTCCAATTTATTTCAACATATTCAGGAGGGAGATTACTGTCATGCACCCGTTTCCAATTAACATCAGCAAAATCATTATCTTCATTTTTATGCAATAGTTTGTAAATAAATCTTGGTCTAACCCTGTTACGCAGACCCACAAAATCATCAATATTTTTATTGATTATGTTCTTCCATTTCTCAATCTGCGCAACAGGTTTCGGCCTCCACGAGTGCATGTCAGTTCTCCCTCTAAGTTTATTAGCTATGGGTTCCATATAAAATGTCAATAATCCTCCTAGTGGGTGATCACTAAAACATAATGAGTTAATAACCAGGGATATTTGCATTGACATGGCAAAATCTATAAGATTAAAAATCCTCCATCCACCTTTACTTTTGTCTTTATTTAAAAGTTCACGTTTCTTGAGCTCGTAGTTCGCCTGCCAGAAATATTCATAAATAATTTTTTCAAATTTATGAAATATACTAACATTAAAATCAACTGTGTATAAATAATAAATAATCCTTCCTAATAGGAAAGATTTTATTAAAACAACTCTTTCTGGCAGATAGAACCACGAGCCCTCCCATCGGCAGATTTCGCCTCTCAATCTTTCAATAATAACATTTATCATTTTATTAGTTGCATCTTTGCCATGCCAAATGCCTAGAATTTTAATATTTTCAACAATTTTAAAATTCACTTCAGTCTTTTCAGTTATCATAATTTTACTCAAATTATATACTGAAGTTTTATCTTTGTTAATCTTCATCCCTGTCATTCTCGTAAAAAAAATAAGGATTTCTTTTATTCTATTATATGAAGCTAAATCACTCACCAGGAAGTTCACGTCGTCAGCGTGAGCGATCATTTTGATGTTAATTCCATTGTCCCAAGGCAACGATAACCCTTGTATTTTACTGTCCCTCTCAACGTACTTCAAGAGCACATTAATAAACATAATAAAAACTATCATTGCAGAGGGACAGCCTTGCCTTATTCCTTTTTCAATCCTAATGGGACTAGAAAGCATACCATTCACGCTGAGACGCGAACTAGCAGTATAAATTTGCATAAAATATTTAATCCAATTTTCATCTAAACCCATAGCTTTCAAAATCATTGCCAGAATTTCATGGTTCACACTGTCAAATGCTTTTTCAAAATCTATCTGCAACAAAGTCAGAGGTTTATTCCTATCTCTGTAACTTCTGGTTAATAATTTAATAAACATGAGATTCTCCTGGATCATCCGGCCCTTCACACCAGCGGACTGGGTAAGTATAATATAGGGCCGAATGATCGAGGACAATCTCCTAGCATAGATTAAGGTAAGTATCTTGTAATCAGCATTTAACAGTGTTAAAGGTCTAATATCAGTAATTTTAACATTAACATTTTTCTTTTTAGGTATCAACACCAGCAGACCTGCATTAAAACCATCCGGATAAATTCTACAGTTAAAAATAAAGGTAAGTATCTTTAAAAGCTCATTTTTAAAATATTTAAAAAACCTCACACTAATACCATCTTCTCCTACAGCTTTATCAACGTGAAGCTCATCAATAGCAGTAAGTACTTCACTTTCAGTAATTTTATTCTGTAGGGACTTGATATCAGCAATATTCAATTTATCCACAGCTTTATTAAAATCGTTCCATAAATCAATTTCACTAAAAACTTTACTAAACTGTTTAATATAAAAATTCTCAAGGACCCGAATTATTTCCAATTTATTATAAATAACTCTGCCATCCGGCATTTCTAACTGATCAATGCCCGATTTGGGTCCCGTCTGTCTGATCCTGCAAAAAAATTCCTTATTAGCCCCCTGATTAGGTCGGAGTTTGCTATATTTATATTCTTCGTAGGTTTTTTGAATGTTCTCCCTAAGTAGTGTATCAATAATATTCTGTGTTTCGTCTATCTGATCACCGAGGTTGCCTCTTGTTTTATTCGCCTGTATAAGATTTGTGAGAGTTCTTTGATAGCATTTAAGTTCATTAAATTTTTCCTTTCTTATCTGTTGGCATGTAGCCTGTGCTATTTGACAGGCTTTCCACTTTAGGACCATCCACGATTCCCAACTTGGATCTATCTTGTTAATTTCTTCCATCATTTGATCCAGGAATCGTTGGTTTCCTAAAGCGGAGTCAGGAACACATCTTCTCTTTATTCCTTTATGTTTCTTTGCTATCTTACAGGCCATTATTACAATCCGATGATCAGACAGACGAAGGTTGACGTCGTAGACGCCAACATCTTCCACAAAAAAGCTTTGACGGGAGACATATATTCTGTCCAACCTACACGCAACACCCCGGCCAAACCAGGTAAAGCCCTGATACCCAGGATAGAGAGTACGGTAGGTATCATCTAAATTTTTAGCAGCAATCAGATCAGACAAGACCCTCCTCGTGCTATCAGGTCCTAAAGGTAAGTTTTTATCTATAACATTTAAAACAGTATTAAAATCTCCCAATAAAATAATATATCTGTTTGTATTCAAAAAGGAATCTAAAAAAGTAAAAAAGTTTTTCCGTTCCACCACATCCGGTGGAGCATAAATATTTAAAACTCTTATAAAACTATCTAAAATCTTAAAATCAACAACAACAAGTCTGCCAGCGTTATCTGTATAGAAATTCTGGACTTTAATATTATTTTTAATGAGAGTTATAACACCTGTGTGAAACCGACTAGCAAATGACACATATAATTTAAAACCATAAAAAATTTTTCTCATCCTCCTAATATCTGTAATTTGCTCAATATTAGTATCTTGCAAGCAAATCACATCAGCATTGCATGTTTTGACTAAATTAATAATTATAACCTGCTTCCTGACCTCTTTCAACCCATTTACATTAATAGTAATAATTTTTAACCTATCAGCCATTATTAATACCTTTATCAAAACCGGCCCCACTCTCTCTCTTCTTTTTACTCCTACTTCCACTCCTACTAACACTTCTCTCCTCTCTTTCCTCTTCTTTATTCCTTTTCCTTGCAGATCTAACCGGTTTAACATTAGTAACATCTTTAAAAACTTCCTCATTTGTTTCAATGTTGATTGATGAATCAATCTGTTCATCAATCAACATACTATCATTACTAATTTCCTCTATAACCTCTTTCCCACTAATCTCACTAACATTTGTCAAAACAATATCCTGCTTAACTTCATCATTAACTTCTCTCTCAAGAATAGGAGGATGAGAATTATCAATATTCTGCTCATCATCGCAAGTAACCAGATCAATATGAGAACAATTGGAATGAATGTGTCCATATTCCTTACATTTAAAACATCTTATCTTTGGACAATCCCGCAGAAAATGACCAGTTTTTCTACACTTAAAACATAATTGGGTCATGCCTTTGTAATAGACCACAATAGGATAACCACGTATGTGTACTAAATTAGGTATAGTTTTCTCCATTTGTATTAGGACTCTTCTATTTCCGTTTTTCACTTCAGGAAACTCAACATATGTCATTTCTTTATACCCCTTTAATTTTCCATACTTAGACATGACTACCTTAACATCAATATCAGAAATCTGAGATGGTACATCTCGTAGGGTAGCCATGGTAACGGGTTGTTGAGCCGGTTCTGGCATTATATGAATCCCATTATACAAAATCCCTTTTTCCATTAGTACCTTCCATACTTCAAAATTCCCTGCAGTCACTTCTACATTCTTACCAAGTCCCATATTGATCTGTTTTATCCCACCTCTATAACCTAATGTTACTACTAATGCCTCCATTAATTTCTTAATCTCTAATTTTTCTAGCTTAAAAATCAACGTATCATCCCTCTCTACTCTAGTATATGCATGATAATTATAGTTGCCCTTAATTTCATTTTCTTTTACAGGTTCAAACCGGGTGTTAGATTCTTCCCCTAATCTTGGAAAATTCAAGTTCTTACCAGCCACAGCTGCATAGGAAGGCTTCAACACAGATGAAGAATTACCAGGTAAGTCCATTCTTTTTAGTTCTAGGTCCTGCGAATTCACTTCATC
>AYEL01043461.1:0-81108 GCA_000484575.1 Olivierus martensii
TTTTTTTTTTTTTTTTTTTATAAGATTTGAATCTCCCATTTATACAAATTAAAAAAAAATAAATTTATACAAGAATGTTTTCTAATTCTTTTATAAGAATATCAAACAAAAAAATAGATATCTACTGAACAGAAACAAAAAAAAACTTTAATGTAAATATCTATATCACTGTACAATGTTTGACATCTTTAGATTCAGAATATCAAGAAAATTAAACTTCTTGCAGTAAATTTACAGCTGATTCTGATTGAGAAGAAAGAGAGACTATAGCTGTTGATGTAGAATCACCTGCTTCAACAAAATCTAGAGTATGTTTCTCTTCTGAAATTGTTATGGGTTGTAGAATTTTTTCTGTTGCATTGTCAACTGTTTGTACATTAGTTGTTTCAATATTAGGTGTGACTATTGTAGTTGGATTAGTGCCATCTTGATGCTGTATGGTCAAATAGAATTGTTCGTGTTCAGCAATTTCTTGAGTTGTGGGAGCTGGAAGTTGAATGGTGATAGTCTGTGTACCATCACCTGCTGTAGTTGTAGTGGTTACACCTGCTGGTAAATTGACAGTACCTCCATCCTGACTAAGAGCATTGAGACAACTATAAATAAGTTGTGCAGCACTAAAGTTTCCAGGCAAAATACCTTCCAACTGCTGCAATGTTCCTTCAGTCACATGCAGTTGGGCTGGTTCTTGAATCTCTTGCTGTCCGTTACTGTCTTCATCCATCATAACTGAATGCTGATTATTGGATGTGTTGCTCAAATGGAAAGTGGATGTAGAAGTAGCTGGAATAGCTCCTCGTTTATGATCTGACATATGGTTAATATAGTTATCTTTACTTACAGAGCGAAAAGTGCAGAGTGAACAAGCATACAAGCCCTCCATTCCTGGATGTTTATTTTTTAGATGCATTTTATAAGATATTGCCTATAATAAAATAAAGAAGAAAATTACCTTAATGACAACAATGTCTAAGAGATTTATAAGGATGCGATTTTACAAACCTGAATACACGCATAAGGACAGTGAGGACATTTGTATGGCTTGGTGCCAGTATGCCTCATACGATGACGACGCAATGAATTGTGATCCCCAGTTCTATACTCACAATGTTCACACACAAAAGGTTTCTCACCTGTATGTTGGCGCATATGGAGTTGCAACATGGCTTTTCGAGCACTCATGTGTCCACAATAAGTGCATGAATATGGTTTCAATTTGTTATGAACAGCTTGCTGATGTTTCCTCAGACACTTAGAATCTGAAAACGTCCGATGACAAATATCACACTCTTGTTCACTGTACCAACGTTTTTCTGGCATATTCTTTCGGTCCAAGTGAATCACATTATGATTGCGAAGTTGACTTAGCTGTTTAAAGCCCTTTCCACATGTAGTGCAGATGAATTCTCTATCTTCACTGTGAATTCGCTATAGAAAACAAATAAGATTAATAATAGTCATCCTTTGATTTAATTTCATTATAATCATTGATCAGAGGATAATTTCCTAAGAAGAAAAACTTATATTTTATGAATTAAGTAATAATACAGGTAGGCCTCGATTAGTGCGAATAACTGGTTCCATGAATTTCTCGCACTAATCGAAGTATTAACTATATGTAAAATATGGTAATTGGTTCTTGCTTTGTGAGATTCCGGCCATTAGCTAACCTCACGACGAATAACCACAATACTAACTTAACACTAACTGTTTAAGAAATATTTATTTTCATATTTTACATCGTTGTTCATCATCTAAATTATATTTATTTTCATATTTTACATCGTTGTTCATCATCTAAATTAATAACTTACCAGGAATTGTGTCTCATACCATCATCAAACCAACCGCCAAATTGAAACCAAAAGAACAAATCGAAAGCGGAAGTGGAGCATTGCTTTTATGTCGCTTTAATCACATCCATTTTTTGTTCTAGCGTAATCACTAACCTTTTCTTTTTTTCATTTCCTGTTTTATCGTCAAAAGTGTTCTTCCTTTTATTTTTTTTTTTGTTTCCTGTTTTATCATCAAAAGTGTTCTTCCTTTTATCTCTTTTTTTTCGTTTCCTGTTTTATCGTCAGAAGTGTTCTTCCTTTTATTCTTATTTTTTTTATTTCCTGTTTTATCGTCAAAAGTGTTCTTCCTTTTATCCATGTTCTAGCGTAATCACTAACCTCTTCTTTTTTGTTTCCTGTTTTATCATCAAAAGTGTTCTTCCTTTTATCATTGTTACTTTTTAAAAGAGAAAATTCTGTACTATACTGTATGTATACGATACGTTTCCTGTTTTATCGTCAGAAGTGTTCTTCCTTTTATCCATTTCGAAAACTTTTTAAAAGAGAAAATTCTGTACTATACTGTATGTATACAATATCTTTTCCTGTTTTATCGTCAAAAGTGTTCTTCCTTTTATCCATTTCGATACCGTACTTTTTAAAAAAGAAAAATCTGTACTATACTGTAGCAAAGCTAAATCTCAATCATATCCATTTTTTGCTCTAGCATAATCACTAACCTCTTCTTTTTTTTGTTTCTTGTTTTATCGTCAAAAGTGTTCTTCCTTTTATCCATTTCGATACTTTTAAAGAAAATAAAAGTGTTCTTCCTTTTATCCATTTCGATACTTTTTAAAAGAGAAAAATCAGAAGTGTTCTTCCTTTTATCCATTTCGATACTTTTTAAAAGAGAAAATTTTGTACTCTACTGTATATATACGATGATAAAGCTGAATAATAGTAATGTTAAATAGTTAACAGCAAAAAACCCATCGGCAAATTATACGATAGCAAAGCTAAATAATAGTACAGTAATGTTAAACAGTTAGGTGCTATTATTTAGCAAAGCTAAATAATAGCACAGTAATGTTAAACAGTTAACGGCAAAAAGCCCATCTTTCTGATGTTTCCCCTTCAAAATCGTGTGACCGTTCTTGGACTGCTCCTCGTCCGGTTTTTAAAGCCGTGTGACAGTTCTTGGACTGCTCCTTGTCCAGTTTTACTAACCAAAATTGTTGGCCTTCTTGGACTGCTCCTCGTTCGGTTTTACTAACCGAAAATTAACGGTTCTTGGCCCTCCTGTCTGCTCCTCGTCTGATTTTACTAACCGAAAATTAACGGTAATTTGTTAATTGACATCATAATGGTTTTACTAACCGAAAATTAACGGTAGTTTGTTAATTGACATCATAAATCTTACTAACCGAAAATTAACGGTAATTTGTTAATTGACATCATAAAAGGAGTTTTGTTAGTAAGATTGGTCTATGCTTACAACTCACACTAATCGAATATTTGCTCGGGGGGCTTTGTTAGTAAGACTGGTCTATGCTTACAACTCGCATTAATCGAGCTATGTTAGTAAGACTGGTCTATGCTTACAACTCGCATTAATCGAATATTAAGACTGATCTAAGTTTACAACTTGCATTAATCGAATATTTGCTCGCACTAACTGAAAAATGGTATCAATTTTATTGGAAGTTTGTATCGGAGGTAGAGGTAGTAAAATTTAGTAGTATTTAAGGTTTGTTTCTTGTGGATTGTCGATATTTCAGTTAGATTAAACAAGTTTTGTTGATTGTTGCTTTAGTAGTTTCAATAAAGCATTTATTAACACTTTTGTAAGTGTTTTTGAGTCTATATTTTATTATTTAACTTGTTTAGATCGGAAGAGCGTCGTGTAGGGAAAGAGTACTTGTTTTGAGAATTTTTTCAATTTATTAGTGTAAGTTCTAACATCGCGTGTTTTTGTTCTAGTCTACACTTAATCAGGACTTCTAGTTTAAGTTTCGATTTCCAGTTTTGTTTCGTCAGTTAGACATTACATTGAGTTAGATTGTTTTGTAGTTAATTATATTTAAGTTAGAACTTAGTTTAAGACCTGAGCTCAGGCCGAACTCTGGAATTTGCAGAGTCGCTAGACCGCTAGGCATAGTTATAATTAATAGAATTGCATTCATTCAAATTTGCGACTTTGCATAATATACAAAGTTCACTAATATCTGCAGAGAGGCTTAGAATCTATCTGCCATGGACATGGAGTCTTACTATATAGTCAGATTCACTTATATCAAATATTTTAGAAATATCTTTATAAAATATATTATATATATATTAATATTTCAATGAAAATGATCTGAATCATGCTATAAGCTATTTCATTATTAAGTTCTTTTTGTAGATGTTATTCTTCAATCCATAGCCAAGATTTTCTATGCATCTCATTGCTTAGAATCCAATGAATACTAAGAAAGTAGATGCATGAATATGGTGGTATGCATCTCATTTGCTTGGTATCCATTGGATGCTAAGCAATGAAATACTACAACCATAGAATTTACAATTAAAATTCTCAAATGAATCTCATGATATATTGACATACAACTTCTACCATAGTTAAATTCATCAGAATATTTTAATTAACTATTTTTAAAATTAAAATTGATTTTATCATTTTATATTAAATACTTTTTAAAACAGCATAATAATAAATTGCTGTAATATCAAATCTGTTGTAAAAATATTTAAAGTAGTTTTATTGCAACTATTATAGTTAACTTATAACACAGTACTAAAGCAGGTTTTTATCTTCAACATAAAATCACACTTTATTAAATTTGTAAAAATGTTTTCAACTCTTCATGAGCCCTTTTCAGTTACAAAATACTGTAAGATGTACTAATATAACATTCCAAAAAAGTTTAAATTTTACAGAGAATTTTTAAAAATTTTCATGTGTATTCTATGCAATTCAAAATTCTAGGAACAAAATATATTTTAAAATATTAAATAATCATTTACAACATTTTTTTTAATTTTATAAATAATAACATACTTATAAAACATATTATAATATCATAGTTATTTTATAATATCTCATTAATTTTTAGTATATAATAGCAAGTTATTACTATCAGGGTCGCTGGGAGAAATTTTCAGGCCCGTGACAAAAAGTCTCGGATATCACCCCCTCTCAGCAGCCCTGATTACTGGAGCAATTTTTATATAAATCTTTCTTCATCTCTGTAGCTCTGCTTTATGATAGATTAATTTGACTAAAATTTGTAATTTAAATTATCAAAATAACTTTTATGTCATTTGACAAAAAAAATTCTCTGATGAGGATTAAAAAACTTATGAAGGTAACATTATATTTGTACAGTAGAGCATCAATTATCGAAATGTTTCTCATGAGGACTAAAAAACTTATGAAGATAACATTATATTTGTACAGTAGAGCGTCAATTATCCAAATGTCGATTAACTGGAATGTCGCTTATCCGAATGTAATTTTCAATTGTGATATGCAACAGATCTCTGCCAATACTTCTACATTACAATGTGTAGAGTGGGAGAATCTAAGCTTTTCTTATATGTGTTGATTGTATGTGGAAACACAATTAAACTACTGTATATCGACAATTAAACTACTGTATATATATATATATATAAGATCGGAAGTTCATCGGCTGATCTTTCATAACTAAGTGATTGAAAAGCATAAATAAGTGATACAATAATAAGTGTGTTAATTCATTTAATATGCTTCTCTGAAAACCTATAAAAATTCAGAATTTTTTGGTTTTTTTTTAATCCACTTTTATATTTTGCAAAAACCTTTATTTCTTTCATATAATCAACATATTTTTAATACTATAGAAATTCCTTCATTGTCTTTGTGTTTGGTAATAAATATTATGAACCTGAAACAAAATAAAAAATTATGTGCATTGTAATATTTTGAAATAATATTCCAACCGTTTTAGTTTATGCCAAACGTTGCCCAAACTTCATTAGAATGTGCCAGGAATCGAAATTCATAAATTAAGATTACTGAATATAGCTTACTTAATATCATACATGTATGCTTATTAATTATCAATAGTTATAAAAATAAATTAAACAAAAATACAAAACTTACTAGTAGTTTATTTTTAAGTTTTGAAATTTTTAAACACACGCTGTCATCTACTAATTGATAGAAATCAATGCTGCCTTGTTGTTACATAAATTAGTTTCTATATTTCTGTGTTTATAATTTTCCTCGTTAAAATAACTAATGATAAATATGAATTTGAAGCGTTCCCTTGTGTTTTGACAGAAATTCTCCTTTACAGTCAAACTAATGCTCAGCTTACGATACTTATAGCGTAAAGGAATGTATCTACAACTACTATAATCGCTCCGTAAAACACAGATTTTTTTGTTATGTTTTTAATCAAAATATCAAAATTATGAACAATGCAAATAACTTTATACAAAAAATATATTGCATTATCAATGTTAAAAGAACGAATTATCTGATAGCAACATTATATAGACTAGATCAAAATATGATTAATGATAATGATAACTTAGCTTTGTTAGGTGTATAAATATGTTTCCGTTTAAGTACAAATGTGTGCATGATAAAATTATTCAAATGCTATGTGTCCGATATAATCACAATATATCAAAAACGGCGAAATGAAAATTTTGCGCATATTATAAATAATTTAACACATATAAAAACATATTTTTACTCTAAATAAATAAACAAACTTGTGTTATAATTATAATAAAGAAAATACAGAAACATGATAGCGTTACGATAGCGATAATAGCAAATTTATGAAGAAAGATATTTTTCATAAGTAAAAACTGTTTAAAATTTTATTATAATATAAATGAAATCATAATGACAATACCAATTACATAAAATACAATTTACGATAGCGAATATCAGATTTATGCATTAGTAGTGTATATATATATAATGTACACTATGCCGTTTTGCATAAATGAGAATGTGCTGTATATCTATAGTGAAACGTGAATGCGTTTCATATGTTCACAATATAAAAACATAGAATCACAACTAATGGAACATCAAATCACAACTTGATTAATGATGTGTAGAGACGCGCGACACAATAAAAATCAGAATGCATAATAATTGTCAAAGATTTGCTAGCTGTACTTAAAAACAAAAAAATTAATTATAAGACGATAAATTAACTGATAAACATCCTAATCGTTATAATGTTTATATGATTAGCATTATAAAATCAAGTGATGGGACTCTAGTTCTCAACCGCCCACAATAAAAATATACATGTCAAATTGACGCCATATAGATCATGTTACGTGCAGGTGTCGCGGTCAGATGAAGCTATAGACAATCTGTATTTATTTTAAAATAGAAGAAACATGAGAAAAAGAGATTTTTGGTGATCAGTCGAATCAAAATCGTCAAAAAAAGTAAGACACAATCACCTCCAGTCTCGATAGAGTCGAGTCGTGATCGCAAAAAGGAGTACATTGCCCCAGAACTTTTTAGAATCGGATCCAACCATAAGAGGTTTTGTTACATCTAAAAATCTTTGGTATGTTATTTAAGAATAAGGATACACATCTCTAGACTCGGCTGAGAGGGAAAAAAAGAGATAAGAAAAGATACAGATAAAGGATCCAGAAGAGGAATTATAGAATTACATAATAAAAAGGAACTAATCCTTGGACAAGAACAAAAGACTTTCATCATTTAAATCGAAGATCATCTGTCCCAGTAATTTATTATTAAATAGCCGAATCGAAACCGTCAGGTATTTATCCTCCCAAGGTGATTTATATTTTGTTTATATTGTCTAAGTCATTTCTGTGTCTGGACATTCCGTCGTTGTCCTGTCACACGAAGCCTACAACCCCTCGAAGGCTAAGACCTGAGCCTACAATTTAGATCCCGTAACGCACCACCTGGAGATCTCACAATTGTATAATGCTATATGATAATGTTTTCGTTTATATAAAAATAGATTTTTTCATATAATATATATATTTATACTTCTGATTTGAATAAATTATAACAAATATATAATATTTAAGAAAAGAAAGATAACATACTAAATAATTGAATAAAAAACTAAAAATATACTTAAATTTAAGTATATTAGCATTTACAAAAAAGAAAATCCCGTATCTTACAAATATTTAAATTCAAAATCTACATTATAACAAATAGAAGTATGTATAAATTTAACTTACCTAAATCTTACCTGAAATTCTCTTTATATAAAATATAAATGTTATTTTTCAAAATATCAATGGAGAACATTTTATATTAGCATATTCTATCAGAGAATCTTTGATCCTTGGACAAGAACAAAAGAAGACTTTCATCATTTAAATCGAAGATCATCTGTCCCAGTAATTTATTATTAAATAGCCCGTAATCGTTATAATGTTTATATGATTAGCATTATAAAATCAAGTGATCGGACTCTAGTTCTCAACCGCCCACAATAAAAATATACATGTCAAATTGACGTAAACACTACTTGTGATTGATCAATGCATTTTACAGATAGTCCTTGACTTATAACGGAGTTTCATTCCACTGTCTCTGTCATAAATCAGTTCTGACGTAAATTGAGAATTTTTGATTTGTTAGCTTTCTGTTTTTATATTTTCATAAATTAAGTTTCTATTTAACTTAAAATGGTTAAAAAAGCTTTCCTTGCCTTCTTTTTTTCGTTGGAATTTTCATCAGAATATTATTTTTCTTGCTAGTCATGACAGAGTTATGATGAGATACAGTAATAAGGCTTTGCATGCTAACTAATGGCAATGCTGCAATGTGTTTGCTATATATATATATATATGCAAGTGTCAAAGTTGAATTAGAGAAGTTTAGTAATAATTTCTGGCCATCATAAGCGAGAATTGTCATAAGTCGAGGGCTACCTGTATATATTTTTATGTGCAATAGTTTAGTATATTGACATCATCTATTTTACTGTGGTTTTGTGTTTAATGTTCTATTGTGCTCTAGTGAATATAGATATGAACAACATACAGAAATAGTTAAATCTGACTTTTGATCGCATTGAATTACTTGTTTCCTATTATTATTAAAACCGAAACAAATTTGTAAATTGAAAAGTATCTGTTATTTTATATATGTATGCACTGTATATATTTGAAGACATGTCTACAAATTTAAAAACTAATCTTTCTGTTTTATTTCTTGCTATTATGTCCATTAGGAATTATACTATATTTGAATGGCATAAACATAACTTTATACTGTGCTTGTAAAGTTTTTGAATCATTAAGAATTCTGATATAGTTCACTAGATTTAAATATCTTATCCCAATTAACCGAAACACGTTTAATGAAGGCTCCACATTATCGATTATTTAAATTTTTGTAATAAAACAGCTTTAAATAAAATTTAAAATGTTTTATTTTATAATTTAAAAGTCATTATGTTCATTAAATAGGGCTGACCTGAAAATAATACGTATCTCATCACTGTAATGCATTCAAATCAGTTTATTTGATAATAATTTATTAAACTTCCATGTTATCGAAGTTTCTGATTAGTTTTAGTTTCCTTGATTTCAGATAATCGGGACTTTCTATATTTTATGATTTTCATATCTCAAAATATGATTATTTAGTATTTATTTGTAATAAATTTATTTTTAATAAATAAAATTATTGCTGTTTAGTTTCCTCATTTTAAGAATCATTTACTTTATTAGAAAACAATAATGCGAACTGAAATTATTTGACTTTTAAAGCATTTAGACATACTATTTATTTTTCATAAAATAAGATTTGACTTCAGGCCATGTGTTCCCAAGATCTCTTCCATCTTTCGATAACGCTGTTAAGAACTAAATGCATTTTATTTATTTGAACTTGTCAAGCTTTAAAATTGTAACATAAACATCTAACACACAATCATAGCAAACTAACACACAGTTAAATTTTCACATCCAAAATTTATTTAGCAAATAAATTTTCAGCCTACACTGTGTATAGATTTAGTATCCATCTTTAATTTTGTGGCACCAGAAATTCTGATGATATAATGTATATTATAAAAGGTGTAACCAAATCATGTACCTGTAAAGTTTTGTAATTTGCAGGAAAATGTATAATTAATTTACATTTTTCCTTATAAGTATTTAAGAAGTATTGAGGATATTCTAATTTAAAACTATTTTTGTAATTTATTATGAATTACAAAAGTTCTAAAGACCTTGAACTTAATATTTCTATTAGTTATGTTCTCTGCCATTGATAAATTTCTGTTTATCTGGTTTACTCCAGTTCCATTGTATTATTATTGATTTTTAAACAGACCAAACACCGTTTAAAATCATAAAATTTCACCATCTTTCCTTTCACAAATAATAAATTTTTAAAGAAAAAGATAATTAGAAATTTTAATTTTTTTTTCTCATAATATTTTTTGTTTAAAGTGATGATAACGTTCAGGTATACACGGAAAAAAATCTAATTAACAATGACTGCAAGAAGACCTTGAATTGCAATTTTTGTAAAGGTTTTAATAAGATGCCAGATGGTTTTATTATGTTGAATATTATTGATCCGGTTTATAATCACAGTTGCAATAATCGCAAATAACGTTTTCAGTACGAGATATTATGAATGTTTTTGCTACACACACATATATCCAGATTAAATTTTATGCTGATTTAGAGATTTTTATTGGAAAATATTTTCGACTGTTTTCTCAGTAATCTAGGTCAAGAACTACAACATGAAGTATCACGTCTTTTGTGATTTTTCTAAAGACTTTTTTTAGAACGAATAGTGCGTATTGTAGGGAATTTTAATATTAAATTACCGAAATCTAATAACGTAAATGCAACAGCGTATATAAAAAAATCGACTATTCAAGGTTTACACAAACAGGTCTGGTTAAAATCCCTCCCCCTTAAAATGTTATTGTCATGTCTTCGACCTCGCGTACGTTTCGTAGAAATTGTGCAATCCGAAAAATCGATTAAAATTGCACCTTTGGTGTTCCAAAAAGAGTTTAATGTGAATCGACCTCGTTCACAGACAAGCTACTGCGCCAAATCTCAACCATCAAAAAGTTTAGCTAACACACACACTGGCATTCCTGGGAAGTAGTCAGATAATGATTCATTTTTCAGTGTTTCCTGTTATCCTAGAAATAATGTCGCTCGTAAAAGTGCAGTTTGATATTACTGCGCTGTTTTAGCTTTTATATAAACTTCGGATGTGACATTGATGATCTTGGAAAAACTGATATTCTTATCTGGTATTAAACACACTTATCAGAATGATATCTATTATCGTTTGTGTTAATATCTTTTAATACGTAAACAAACACTTCATGTTCGCAATATTTTCGCTCCAAGAAAGGTCGAAAGTATGCTACACATGCTTGTTTTAATGTAAAAAAATGGTTTCTTATTTAAAAAAAGGACATATTTTGGTTCTTACAATATCTAGTTGCAATAATTAGCATAAAAAAATAGCCATTAAACGTAGTAGTCAATCTTTAATGTGCTAAAATATTCGGAAACAAATTTATTTTTCTAAGAAAAACTGGACATTTTTTAAGGATTGACTGTTACATTATTGCTTCTCTTGGCTTTTTTTTTTATATGTTTCATCGATTCGTTCAGCAAGTTGATAATGTTTACAACTGGATAACGTTCCGAACGTAACGAAATTTATGTAAGGGCCAGTTATTGTTGTTGTTGCAGAAAATAGCCGAATCCTTTGAAGCATTGCCATGTCTGATCCTGGAATGGTGAGACGAAAATTAAAATTTTATTTTGTTAGTAATGTAGAAACGCGTTAGTGAAGGTCGCGATAACCAATACTTCCGTTTCGTTTATCGATAAGGTGGTGTATACACGTGGCTGATATGCTAAACACGCACGTCAGTCGATGTGCTGGGATTTTTCCCCTTTGCAAGATTATGAAACCATATAAAACGTGAAACCAATGATTTATTCAACAATAATTTGCCTCGTGACGTAGGCTGTGATGTATTAACTAACTTTTGCAAATTCTTTAACTGTAGAAACGGCTTCAGAAAGAATTAATGGCCATACAGAAGGAACCACCACCTGGAGTTAGCGTTAATCCAAACAATATCGGTCCCAATCTAACTCAGTAAGTCGTGTTTAGTTGTAATAAAATTGTAACCTATAAACTAGAATACATTATTAATTTTGTGTGATCAAACTTCAGGTGGGTGGTCGACATGGAAGGAGCCGCAGGAACATTATACGAGGGAGAAAAGTTCCAGTTATTATTTAAATTTAGTCAGAAGTATCCATTCGATTCTCCCGAAGTGAGTCTCTCTTTAAGAAAAGTTAATGAATGATGGTGTCAATTATTGCTGATGCACGTTTTCTGTCTTTCACAGGTTACTTTTATTGGACCCAATATTCCTGTACATCCGCACGTGTACAGTAATGGTCACATTTGTCTGTCAATTCTGACTGAAGACTGGTCGCCGGCTCTCTCTGTTCAGTCTGTGTGCCTCAGTATTGTTTCAATGTTGTCCAGTTGCAAAGAAAAAGTAAGTAACATTTTTTAAAAAAATGTTCACATTTCATGCATGAATATTTGCAACATTGCCTTCGTTTGTTGCAGAAACGTCCACCCGATAATTCCCTATACGTGAAGACATGTAGTAAAAATCCCAAGAAGACGAAGTGGTGGTATCATGGTAAGTTAAACATAAAAATTCGATTAAATACGTCATTTAATGTGTTCTTTTTTATACAGGGTGGGGCATAAATATCTCCCTATTATTAAACTCTAAGCAGTCGGATTTTCGGTATACCATCATTTTCACTACAATTTTAAGTGACAAAATCACTAAAAATAGCACCTTTAGCTGTTTTTCAGCATTATTTACAAGTGTGCAACATCAATCATGACCACCAAAGTCTCAGGTGTTCAAGAGAACATCTTTAGGATGGCAGCCACCATTTGTTGAACACTCGTATTCTTTGAGATAAGTTCAGACCAAGACATGCTTTGCATATCATTCCTTGGGGAAGAGTAGCAATTTCATGAGTGATGATACCCTTCAGCTGCAGTAGTGTTCGATGTTTGTAAGGGGAATGAGCAGGCCATGAAACCTCCATCCCTTACTGATTACAGGCTAACGGCCAAAAGTGTTATTTTCAATGATTTTGTCACCTAAAATTGTAATGAAAAAGATAATATACCGAAAATCCGATTGCTTGTCAGTAAATAGCATTCTTTCCTTAATCAGTAGGTATATGTTTGATTTTCCTCCATTGCTTAATTTCTCCAGGATAAACGTTTAATAATGGGGAGATATTTATGCCCCACCTGTACTTATAATTGTTCTGATATCATAATACTGTTGTTATATACAATATTAGAACATCAAACAATTATTTTATCCTATAAAACAATTATTCTTGCGCCATCACTTCCGAAATAAACGTAAACTGCTAATTTTCCATAGAAAATCGTACAGTTTGATAGCAAATTTAACGTGATTTTTGCCTTTGCAGATGATTCCGTCTGACACAAAAGAACTTAGGCATTTGCAAGAGAGATTCCATGTGTGGCACCATCATGAAACAAAAAATAAGATTAAAAAAACCAATACCGATAATCATGACGATGTTTTTTTCTCTTTTAATCACTGGCACCAGCATTATTATCCTGCTACCAAAGTTTCCTTTCTTTTTACTTTGTTTAAAAAAATTGTGTAATGTTTATCGACATGCTGGAAACCAGTGATAGCCAGTCCACTTCTGGACAGATTTATGAGAACGGTCATACGAAAATAAGTTGTTTCTGCACTCACGAAAGCTGTCTTGTCAGAATTTCTTTAAGTTCTGTCTCGTTCGGAAGAAAAAAAAAGCACTTTAGAGTTATCATCACTTTTTAATTGTGGCTACAGGATTCATAGTTCCATCGTAATATTCTGTGGAATAAAGAAAACAATCGGGTATATAACATTTAAGTATATTTACAGTTATGTAAATACATTATATGCAATTATTTCTACATTGCGAGAGCAAAGTCAATGTACAACTTACGTGAGTATCGTTCTGTATCATTTATTTATCATATATTTATCATAGAAGTCGTCGTGATCGTAAAACCGATTATTTAGCTGTATTTAGTTTAGTCAAAAAAATAATAATAATAATAATAATTTTTTTTTTCTTCTCGTGGACATTTCCAATCATGATGATAATCTATCAAAAGTAAAAGATTGTATTTTAATTAAAACACTAAAATTAATGTATTATGAGAGTTATAATAAAATCGAAAAACAATTTTTTCATTTTTTTATTGTTTTTCGAGATGTGTTGGTTTTCTTAATACGCACTTTGCATTATGTAAACTGTTTGCACGCTTTAGATACTTGCGAGCAAAGTGCGATGAGTAAGACGATGATGCGCACTTTGTCAATAAATGTGATAATATATATAATTACAACTGTGCCATTATGAGTAACAATATTCGGTGAGTCATGCTACAGTTTGAATTAGGTTTCTCTGCATATCTCATTTAAATAAAAATTCGCGTTATGGGGATCCACATCAATTTTTTGAATGAAAGTCCTTCTCAAATTGCTTGTGTTATGTAATCACGTGATTATATTTTACAGTCTTCGGATGAAATTTCAAGCTTGCCATTAGGATGCATCACGTAATGATGGAAATTTTTTAATGGTTTGTATTATTAGAAATTTATTGGCATTGATCAATAACAAATAAGGGATCAGTTTTTATTGATAAATATTACAATAATTTATATATACACACACACACACACACACACACACACACACACACACACACACATCTTCTAAACGGGAAATAGAAATTTAGTAGGAGAATTCGTTTAGTTTCCGACCATTCCTAATTTATTATTTAATCTATCAAAATTTGGTAACTAAGAATTCCTCATTTATAAACACAGTACATATGGGAGATATACGGAATGTATACATAGAGTAGTTGAATACGTGTACTGCCCGTGAAACTACAGACGTACGGTAAGTATGACAGAATTCAATTTTTGTAAGTAATCTCGCGCAATTTCGCAGAATTTGAATGAAAATTAACATAGCAAATCGTATTTGTTTAAAGGTTAACATAACCGAATTAGATTTCGAAATTTCCAAGATTCAAAATTATAGAGTAGCATAATCGCCATTTTGTAAGAAAACATTACAGAACATTCAAATTTGAAGACAAGTATATCGAATCCTTGAATTGCATGCAGTCTCAGTACCTTTCTTTTATGTAGTACCTCAAATATATGTTTGGTAAGCTAAATGTTTACGTTAATTCAAAAATATGCAAGAAGTTCCATATTTAAAAATGTCAAGTTTTGCATGAAAAAATGTTTTTATTGCCATTATGTAGCCTAAGATTAATCTTTTGACGAATAGTGTTTTGTATTGTATTGTTTAGGTAGATACGCGATCAGGGTCCTAGTCTCGAGTTTGTGTTACAACGCATCCGTGTTGGTGTCACGTGATACTGCTAACACGAATGCGTTGTAACACACAAACTCCCCCTCAGGTGTTCAAAGAAACGCGCACATTTGCATGGCATCGTAGTGACATGATTATATTAGTCGATTCGGTGTAGTAAAACAACACGCCGATTTAAGGCCGTGACACACTGAACGCGAAGCAAAGATGACAGAAAAATTTGCATCCTTCGCTTCGCTTTGCACTGCGCTGCAGCCTGTCTACATTGCAGTCGAGTTACATGTTTCATGGATTTGCCGATAGAGGTCGTTTGCGGAGTGTGGTTGATTTGTTATTAGAAACAAATGATCGTATATTTTCGGTATTCTTTTAATCTCATGTGATATAGATATGATCTTTTTTTCTACTTCTAAACTCATACGGATGAACTTTCGCCATTTTCCAAGTATATAAAACATTCGTTTCTATTGGTTGATTGCTTCCTTCGCGGCTTGCCGCACCGTATTGTTCGCGCGTGCTGATTGGTCAAAGTTCAACTTTTTCATCTCCTTTCGCGCGGCTACGCGCGTTAACTCGAGCAGCCGCACGGGAAAAGCTAGTCCAAGACACACTATACGCGCGAAGTTGCTTTGTTAAGGCGGATTCCCACTTGGGGTGAAGTCTGCAGCAAACGCAGAAAAGAGCTCGTTTCCATAGCAATGGAACTTGACTTTGCGGCCATTTGTTAGAAACGGCTAGCTCCCAACGTCTGCGCTTCTCTACAGTGACTAGTTGCAGATACTAGCCAATCAGAGAAGTGCTTAGTATTAAACAAATTATACAATGGGGGTGATTGGTGATTGACGTATTCCTATTCTTACTGACTATTGGCTGATGTCGTTCAGTGTGTCACGGCCTTTATTCGATGGTATACTAAAGTAGCGCAGCGTCGCTACGTATGAACGTTTTTTTTGTCACATGCATATTCTTTACCCATTATTTGAATAATTGTCCAGACGGCGTTGTTTTGAAGTGACGGTTTACAAAGGTAGTTTTTTATTGATAAATTTCGAATCAAAAATTTCCGCGGTTAGATATGACAACATGGTGCCATATTGTTCCTTGGCTGAAATAACAGGTCCATGTTGAAAATTGGCACGCAGTCGTATTGTCTCGACGCATATATATGCCGAGTGAATCGCAGCATCTTGTATACAATTGGGCGCGTGCACCGAGTCGACGAAAAACAGGTGTCAGTAGTGATGTCGAAACACTGCACGAGTATTATTTTGTTAACGAAACAACTATTGCGAAGTTTGAAATAATTACTCATGCTTCCTTGTTTTATTTTGAGGAAAGGGTACGTTTTTAAATTCAACACTCTCCCTCAGTGATGTAAACCATGTTTTGTAAATTCACCAGTGACGTCACTGCTGTATTCAACACAACTCACCACATCAACCATAGTATTTGTTCGGTTGATGCTGATGGACAGAAACTTTGACGTCATATTTTAAGATGGCTGCTCCCATGCAAAAAATAAAGATTGGAGAATCATTTTATGCTCTTCTGTTATTTCCTATGTCGGTATTAAAAAATTGACTAGCAGAAGAAGACAAAAAATAACATCCAAATAGTCAGCCATCTTGATACGCAAGGATTGAATTTAAAAACAGACGCTTTAGACCCCGCCGATAAGTTGTTATGACGTCATTTTTAATGTACATCAGAGGTGGAATGTGTTGGATTTAAAAACTTACCCAAAATGTTCGTGCGTGAAATCGTCACAAAAATTTGCACATTTAATTTAGCCATAACATTTTTCGGTTATGTATTTCAATGGGCGTGTTCCAAACTTCAACAGCAAGTCATCAATGATTAGTCTCTTGACGTCAGAAGTAACTCAACATCAGTTTGTTTCTGGAACGACTTGCTGAATGTGGAGACGGCGGCTAACATGATGATGATGAAGACAATAATGAATGTTATAACTTCATTAACGTCATTAGAAAGCAATAAAATGTATTTGCGAATAAACGACGACGATGATGATGATTTATTACACTCTCTAACTTTTAAAATCTTATCTAGTACAGTGCTTCTCAAACTTTTCTCATTCATGACCCCATTTTTCATTACAAGATTTTTCGCGACCCAGCTATTAAATATGAAATAAAATATACAAGTACATAAATCATTTACACACTTATTAAGATGAACACAATCAACCAACTACACTGAAAATACAAATGTCATACGTTAAATGTTGGGCGTTTGTGAAATTACATATAAACTGAAATTCAAGTGTTTGAATTTAATTTTTGCGATCCCTGCTTCTCAAACTGAGAAAACTGAACAGTGTGTTTCTCAAACTACGGATCGCGACCCATAGTTTGAGAAACACTGATCTATTATGATCTACTTTTTCCGCGACATTGGATAAACGGTGTAAACCGGTGTCAACACTTTCACCACCTATAGATATCGATTGCTGTGTTGAGCGTCTGATGAGCTGAACACTGATTGGCTTGTTGAGTTTCGGAACGGTTTGCTGAGATTTTTTACTCATCACTGATTAGTCTGTTGAGGTTTTGAACGCACACAGTGTGTCATATTCTATATTTCGCCATTTTTCCCACGATTGAAAATGGCGAAATATCAAATATGGTTACACGCCTTCAAAATTATACAAATTCGTTTAAAATTCTTTCAGATACTTTTTAATTTTAATACCACTTCTCAATTTTTTCCACTAACTGGTAAGCGACGACTGTTATAGGCTGTTCACACCCATGAATCAATCGGATCTAGACTCTGTTCACACTACGATCGAGCCAGACTAATCACATTACACCGCCACTGTTGTTGCTATGGAAACGTGACGTAGAATCGTTCAAGTCAGTAGTAGTGTGAGCCCGCCTTAGGCTGGATTCACACTGGCTTTGCGACAGCGATCTCGACCACAACCGCGACCGTTGCTATAGAAACAATCCCATCAGGCCTCGCTTCCCGGTTCGCTTTACTGCGACTACGACAATATTCAATTTGCTGAATATTGTCGTGGTCGCAGCGGCTACATCATTACGATAGTCAATAGAAAGGAGGCATTTAGCCATCTGTTACGAATTGCATGCTACATCAGCTCTTATTGGCTGTTGTTTACGCAGTTTCTATTGGTTGATTCGAAAAATCGTGTAGCCGGTCGTGATCAATGTGCACGTTCTATCGCGAGTTGTCAGTCGTGGTGATAGTCGTAGACGTGGTCTCAGACCAGTGTGACTGCGATCACGATCATGACCACGACCGTTGCTATAGAAACAATCCCATCAGGCTTGTCTTACGCTATTCTTCGCAGTAGTGAAGCGAGGCCTGATGGGATTATTTCTGTAGCAGCGGTCGTGGTTGCGATCGCAGTCGCAACCTCAGTGTGAATCTTGCTGTAAATATCATTCAAAGGCGATAAATTAACATAACGCTTCCGATAGCTATTATATTGCAATAAGATCAAATATGCTTCAAAATTAATAACCATGTGTATCTTGGATAATCATGGCCACCTAAAGAGATGCCCATCTTTTGGAATTAGATGCAAATTCAAACCTTATAACTAGTGAAAGTTTTGTGACGTATCTGACGTGATACGTGGAATGCCGGGGATTTTTGCGAGAATGCTCCAGTTTCGTTCGACGATGCTACGTTTGCATTGAATGTGGTGGTTGGCAGTTCGAACAACTTTTTGTAAAATAGTGCGTAGGCGCCACACGATTGTATCCGTGCTGATGTAACCTTTGCTTAATAAATGTTGCCAACCATAAGAGTATTTCATCGATCTATTATGAGACTCTTAGTAGTAGAATCGCTCTAAAAATGATTGCGGCTTCACTTACTTTCGGCATTTTACACACGTTTTAATACATAGAGAAAATGACGTCACAAAACTTTCAGGTGTTATATCTTTTTAACGAAGCCCGAATCAAAAAATGACCCTGAGAACTTTTGCTTAGAATTGCCTCCTCTACATGCTCCTTCAATTTTTCCCCAACCTGAATCGCCCTCTATATATTTTTTGAATGTTAACTTCCGTATAACGCGACGAAAAAATACTCGATTTCCTATAACGCAGAACATATTCCCCGCGTTGTACGAGTATCCGCTGTACTATATCAGGGTTATCACACGAGACATGACTTGTGGTACGTGTATAATCTTCACTTCTTATTTGTGTATGTGGCATATTTTCGTTGATGGTACTGAAATTGTTGAATTTTGATGATACGCATTTATGAAAAGGTTGAGAACCACTGTACTATATATCAAATCATAAGCTCCATAAAATATTTGTGGCAATATACCAACGCACTTCATTAAATATGGTACGGGAATACCTTGTATAACGCGGTTAATTGGTTCCAAGAAGCGTCCGCGCTATGCAAAACCGCGTTGTTCGAGGTCTATTTATAATGGATTTCAATTTGTTTATTACAAAGATTCAGGATAATAAAATCATTTTAAACTGGTATAAAAGTTGCAAACATTAGGACTCATTCATTGAATTCTCATGTGCTATTTTAGCAAACGAAGCGCCACTCTTGTGACATTTTATAATTTCAAGTTTCTTCTATAATGTCAACCACTTTTCTTTTTTTTTTGTTACTCCAATAGTGTCTACTTTGTCTTTTTTCACTCATACTTAATAAAAGCCGCGAGGAAAGAACGTGTCTGTCTGAGAACCAATCAAAAAACTACTGCATAAGGGTGCGTTTTTAAATTCGACACTCTCCACCAGTGATGTACATCTCAAATGACGTCATAACAACCATCTGTGGGTACTAAAGCGACCGTTTTTAAATTCAGTCCTTGCGCATCAAGATGACTGTTTGTTATTTTGTCTTCTGCTGGTAGTTAATTTTTTAAATGCAAAAGAAAATCTGCTCTGTAACTATCGACAGAGCATAAAATAATTACCCAATCTTTAGATTTATTTTTCGCATGAAAACAGCCATCTTAAAAAATGTCGTCAGAATCTGTGTCCACCAGCATTAACCGAACAAATACTACGGTTTATGTGGCGAGTTAGTGTTGAATACACCAGTGAATTTACTAGCTCTGTTCGATTTGACTACACCGTTCCACTAGTGTAAGACGGTGTAGCACTGAGACATTCGATTTGGCCAGTGTAGCTACACAAACGTGTCATAACAACCATCTGTGGGTACTAAAGCGACTGTTTTTAAATTCAGTCTTTGCGCATCAAGATGGCTGTTTGTTATTTTGTCTTCTGCTGGTAGTTAATTTTTTAAATGCAAAAGAAAATCTGCTCTGTAACTATCGACAGAGCATAAAATAATTACCCAATCTTTAGATTTATTTTTCGCATGAAAACAGCCATCTTAAAAAATGTCGTCAGAATCTGTGTCCACCAGCATTAACCGAACAAATACTACGGTTTATGTGGCGAGTTAGTGTTGAATACACCAGTGAATTTACTAGCTCTGTTCGATTTGACTACACCGTTCCACTAGTGTAAGACGGTGTAGCACTGAGACATTCGATTTGGCCAGTGTAGCTACACAAACGCGTTCGATTTATCGGTGTAGTGTAAAATTTCTACACTGACTGGAGACACCTGTAGCGGTGTAGAAAGTAACAAGCAATTGTTGATATAACCGCCATCTTGAGCTGCTACACTATTTTATTCGTTTTGACTAGAAAATAATCCTACACCGATGCACCAACTATACACTAAAAAGCTACACTAGTACTGCCAGTGTAGTCAAATCGAACAGAGCTACTAACAGTTTAACGGACACGGTTTACATCACTGATGAAAAGTGTCGAATTTAAAAACGCACCCTAAACATGGCTCTCGACTATCATCTGCGGCGTTTGGGGAGGTCGCCGATCAGTGTTGCCAATTTGATATGAGTAATAATCATCGATATATATCGATGGTAATAATCGATTTTAAAAACCGCGCTATGCAAGGTATTCCTGTACTTTTTTTTAATCCGATTGTGCCGAAACTTTCGCGGGACTCTACTAGACCAAAAAAAGTGTTGCCATCTCAAATTTGGACGAAATCAGTTGAGTGCTGCAACTATAAAAGTGATTGCAGAATAGATTTCTCCTAGGTAATCATTAAACTGAAAATGATATATGATAATTAGCATTGGGCCAAGTTGAATGAGATACTGCCATACCTCTTAAATCCGTAGGCGCAAAATTATTAGATGTAATTTCCATCGCACATTTATCAATTAGCATAATGAATTTTAATAGAATGTCGCCATCCTGGCCGCCTACATTACGCACACGAAGCCAACAAAATTTTCCAGATGAACTGCCCTCTAGTGACCATTTTCAATTTTATACGTAAAAAAAAAAAAATAACGTAATAAAAACTGAATATCCCAATAAAAAAATTTCGCAAGTCTCGCGAGAATAACTGCGTATATAAATATTCGAAATTTGTATCTTTTTATAGAATAAAAAAATTAGAAATATTTTATATCGAATGCATTTATAAAGACGACACAGCATTAAAGGGAAAAAAAACCATTTAATTTTAACCAACGTCACTAGATGGCGATACCATCAAAAACAGCCATTCGGATTATTGCAATTTACAGTACAGTATAAATAAAAACATCGAGTAGCGCCATCTAGTGCCGGAAACAGGACCGCAGGCGCGCCAAAAACGAGACAAATTCGTTGTTGGTGCATAATAATTTTTTTGTTTTTTTCCTCCAATTGTTTTCACTTATTTTTTTCTTTCTTTTATTATATCTTACATGATTCTTAGGATGGATGGTTAACATTGCATGCAAAAAACCATTACAATGAAAAGTATAAATTTTCTCATAAAATGTTGCACACACAAAGATTATAGGAAAATAAATGAAAAATATTTACAATGGATGTTAAGACACACAGTGAAAAAACGTCACCAAAAAATTTTGAGCCCTTCGATTAAATGTGCATAAAAATCTTAGGAAGCCAACAGCATTCTTATGTATATATATATATTTATGTGTGTATGTATATATATATTTATATATATTATGTATGAATAATACATCTGCTTCAAAATAATTACACCCATCGGCAGATTGATGCGACAACACATGCAGACAAATATATTAAAAAATATGTGAGAAAAATATTGGTCATCGAGGATGCAGCTGTCTGATTTTGTTTTTTTTGGTTAATCAAGCTTTGTTTTTATGTTGCACTTTGTTTTTATCATAATTTTTTTTTGTCTATGGTCTAAGTAATTTATGTTTTAAAGTACATTTACACTTTAAAGCATGGCTAAGTTGTTCTAAAAACTGACACATGCAAATGGTCTAAGTACTGTACATTACGTGTTATGTGTATATTCCCGTCCATCCCCTGTATACCTTCAGAAAAATATCTAAGCGATTCTCTCGTTTATGCGGTTAACAATGATTGTTAACGTTGCGAATCTCGTACTATATTAACAACACTTATTTGGCACCTACTAGTAATCTCGTATATATATATGTTATATATATATAAATGAAACTGGTGATTATACTCCCCTTTTTTATATGTACTCTTTGTATAGAAAATAAAAAAATTGTTAACATTTCTTGCGCAAACTTAACAAGTGTTGTTAGCCTTTCTCAACAATTACTTTCTAAATCTTTGAGCTATAACCTGTACAGTGTGTTGTTGTAGTGTCAACCGGAATCGTTTCGTACACACAGAGGAAATAAAGGACTTTGTTAACCGTTACACATACACAAAACGTGTAATAATAAAAATGACCATAAATCAAACAACACGAGAAACGAATATAGAACCATCCTTCAATAATTTAAAATGCACGATATGTTAAACCACTACTGATGATAGCACCCGAGAAAAAGTTTGGACTTCTTTAAACACTTGTTCATTTGTATTCCTTGTATCTTCTCCATTTTGCGTTTTGTTTGCTTGGACAGCTTTGAGCACTTGTTTTTTTTTGTTGTTTTGATTCCTCGAAATTACGTGTTTTCGGCGTGTTGTTAGCCGCCGCACAAAAACACACGGAGCGACACACACACACACACATGCACACGCACAAACACACGTGCGTATTAATACTGGATTTCTCAGGGATTAATAGCCATGGTTAAACTTTTTTTCCTTTAAACTACGGAGAATCGGAAGGCTAAAAACGGAATATTTTTATACAAGAGACGCTAAGTAATCTGGATAAAACAAGTGTTGGTATCTTCTCGATGACGTCACTGGCCCGCTGATGTGTTTTCTTAGGAGAGTATTATGGATTCTTCGGAAGGTTGGCATCTCAACACGTGTCTCTGCGTTTCTTCTCTCTGGTTTAGATTTTCGTCTTGGCCAATAATTTCTGATGTTTGGGTGAACATGTTGGATGATTTGATTCCAGATTTCTCTTGGTTGAGTTTGTTGAGATTGGCCACGTCGCTAGAGTCCACGTCGTCGATGCTTACTAGTGGGACTTTCAGGGGGATGTTGGAATTGGTGTGTCTTGATGTGTCACTTATGATGGAAGCATACTCCATGCGATTGCCGCAGCAGCATGTAGCTTCTGATTGTGTACAGTGCGATATCTGATTATATGTACAGGACAGATTTGTACAGTGCAGAGGTAGGGAATATGGTGGAAATTCTGATGTCCATCCCGTGTTTTCGCTCTCCACACCTCGCTGGAGTGGCCTTTGACTAGCAGATCCGCTGATTCTCTGTGTGGGGGTTTTCCTGATGGATGATATAGCGGGACTGAGCAGTTGAGTCGAATTGTCTTCGACTCCTACGAACTTTATGGGTTGTGCATGCGGTTTCGGACCCGTTTTAGGTCCTATGGCTTTTAATGGCTGTTTGCTGGTAGCGGATGATTTTATAGCTGGTGAGAGTAACACTGAGGTAGAAAAAGATGTGTTGTTGTTTTGAAAATTGTCGTCCGCTGCCTTTTTCATCTTCCTAAGAACAGTTTTCGATATCTGTTCGGGTGTCGATTCTTCTTTGTGGCCGTTATCTGTTTTCTTCAATATCGATTTTTTCTTACTTATATCCGGGCTGCTGATTTGGCTCTTCTGTGGCGAATCGGTGAGTAACGGACTTTTGCTGCCACGACCTAAAACGACACTTTTCATTCAAAAACATAATAAAACAAACAGAAAACACATTACTTAAATTAACATCTAAATATCCATTTTATAAATATAGAAAAAAAACTATTAAATATTAAATCTGGCTTTGTTCGTGTATCGTAAACAATATTTAAATTTTAACAGCCGTTATGTAACTGAAGATCATTGACATATTCATGAAATTAACTGCTATACAATTAAATTTTAATCTTCAACGTAATTTATATTTGCTGACTATCCAGTGGCAGCCAAATGGGATATGCACAGCGTGGTGCTTATTAAGCATCATAAATGTACAAAATTATCTCTTCAGTATCTACTAGCATGGAAGTGTCGCGAAAATTATTTTATAAAAGTTTAGTTTAAAATTTATCAATCGCTTGCAGCCAGTGTTAGTTACTATATACGTAATTGTTTGACACTGTTCATGTATATATATGCATACAGAGTACATGTATATAGTATTGACATGATACTTATATACATGCATGTGCACAATACAATACAATTTTGACTTGTCTGTATTGTATACACACACGTATTCTGTATTGACTATAGGTATCAAGTGTTGAGATATAAATTGTTTCTACATCACACTGATCTCTAATTCTCTGTTATTTTAATGGAGGCACTACGTATAGGTGTTAAGTGTTGAGATATAAATTGTTTCTACATCACACTGATCTCTAATTCTCTGTTATTTTAATGGAGGCACTACAGGTGTTAAGTGTTGAGATATAAATTGTTTCTACATCACACTGATCTCTAATTCTCTGTTATTTTAATGGAGGAACTACGCAATCGTGATTTCCAAAATTTGCATAATCGTCATCAATAAGCCATTACACGAGATTCACACTTCTTCTGTGAAATAAACTGTTCTTCATTGTGTAAAAAGCTTTTACGTTATGATAGAGATATCATAAAGAATTTAGATTGCTCGGATATTCATAGGAGGCCTAAATATTTAACAGAATTCTCTTTGAACACAGAGAATGGCGCAATGCAATAGTGTGTTCGATACCGTCTAAAATTTACCAACACAATTTAATTTATTATTATTGTATAATAATAAATCTTATTGTGTAATAATAAATCTTCAGTACAGCAATAGTGCAAATTTGAATTTAGATTTTATAATTGTAATAAATTAATCCTTTCATCACTAAGATTAAAAGTCTAACAATTTGTCTTTTTTTATGTATAAACGTTCGTTTATCCGGCATTAATAGAAGAAATTAAATTATGCTGCTAGTAAGTTGGGTTGAAACAAGTAATTTAAATGCACACTATCATAAAATAATAAACTCTTAGATATGCAGGATGCAAAAAATTTGATAACAAAATACTAATACTTACAATTGCCAAATTAATTACAATTCCCTGAATGCCGCATAATTCCAGATAATAGTGAAAATGTGCTGCTAAATAAGATGTGCGAATCGTAATGTTCTGAATATAGAAATATAATGTTAAAACAAATCCATTTAAGTAGTGTGTCAGATAAACTTACTTAGTCCCCATACACAACGATTCAATTCTACAGAAATCTCGAGTACATAAAACTCGCATAAAGTTAACAAAGTATAAGACATAACATAACAATGGCTTAATATAAAAACACTTTATGTCTATTTTGTCTAATATTCTTGTCAACTGTACTTAAATATTTTAAATTCTGCATTAATATTTGATTCTTTACGTCTTTTTAAATAAAATCTATTGATATAAACAAAAAATGCAATAGATAATTGATATTTCCTTCTCAAAACATAAAATAAGTACGATTCTAGAAAAAATTCATAATAGGGAAAACAAGGACTTTCAGAGAAAATGCGAGGCTCGGGGAAACTAATATTTTTGAGACCCTTAAAAAAAAAAAAAAAAGACAAAGTTGACAAATATATAGTGGTAAGTGTACAAGAAAAGCGAAAACATTTATACAGAACTTCAAATTTTGACAAACACAAGCTCAAACAGTATAAAAATATATAAATATATTTTTTCTAACATATTGAGTTATAAATTGAGGCTCCTAAAATCGTGAGGCCCGGGGCAGCCACCCTCTGATAGCTACTGAGAGACAATACTTTATCCTTGTAAGGTTACTGATTTGATGAGACATTTTATGCAAATTTAGTTTTTATATACACTGACGGAAAAAAAAATCCCAACACCAAGAAAAAATTATTGTAGAGAATTTGATGAGACATTTTATGCAAATTTAGTTTTTATATATTTATGCTGAATTCGTATATATACAGGTAGTTCTCGACTTTCGACCGTGTTCCGTTCCAAAGTCTCCATAAAGTCGATCCTGACATAAGTCGAGGACTTGTATAATTCTTGATTTGTTTTCTGTTTCAATATTTTTATAAATTAGGTTTCTATTTAACTTATAGCTTTCCACGCCTTTTCTACTTTGGAATTTTCACCAGTAGTGTTATTTTTGTTACTGGACATGACAAAGTTACCACAAGATAAGGTTTTGCTTGCTGACTAACGACGATGTTGCGAGTATACAAAAGCAATGTGATATATGTATATATGTACAAGCGGCAAAGTTGAATTAAAAAAATTTTAGTAATAATTTTTAGCAGTCGTAAGTCGAAGACTACCTGTATGTAAAAAAACGGATAAAAATATTTTATTTATAAATTCAAAATTAGCACAAGATAAGCGGCAAAGTTGAATTAAAAAATTTTAGTAATAATTTTTAGCAGTCGTAAATCGAAGACTACCTGTATGTAAAAAAACGGATAAAAATATTTTATTTATAAATTCAAAATTTGAGAGATCGCTAGATGGGGAAAGGCTCCTCTGTTCCCTCAGTATCTGCGCTTATTTTCATAATATTTTTGCAAATTTCTAATCATCTTCATATTAAACACACTGCAAAAATTTAAAATATAATTTTTGGATCAGGTAAATCTCATAAAAGTAGCACATGCAGATCGATAGTTTATTATAAGCTGAATATGCTCGTTTAAATAACTAGATGGCTACATTGTGCAGTTTCCGATACGTACAGTGCGTTATTGTTATTTCACAATACTAAAAGTGGGTAGAAGTTTACATTCCCTGCTCTCTAAATGACAATAGAATTGTACGTTGAATGTTTTCTTATTTTTTACAGCATTTATCGATTTCGTTTGAATCAGTGATATATGTAATAGCAGAGTAGAATGAGAATGTGTTCAAGCGTTAGGAAGAAGTACGAATATCCGGTCTACTGGAACATTTATACATAATGGGATCAAGGATCCACACTCTTATCAGAAAAAGATAAAGATACAAAGAAATAGATAAGAACTTCGGTTAGTTCGGATCTATTTTTGTACTCGATTCATGCAAACGAGTACAAATCGCACGTATTTGAATTTGATTCATGCAAACAAAGAATTAAAATAAGAGGAAAAAATTAATTTAGGCAAATGAAATTGGAGAGTTGGAATGTATATTAAATAAGTCTGGCATTTAAATCAGTCGCTTACAGACTGATTTCAATTGAAAATAAAATCGAACTCCGGACGTCTCTGCTGGTAGAGTGAAGAGAATATTACAGGCAGGTGGTGCTCAGTTTAGAAGATAAGAGTTATGTCAGTGGCAGACCACAGAGATTACGATGCTACAACTTCCTCCAAACATGTTGGATAAGAAAAAGAAAATATTAAATATAAATTTTCATTCTAGAAGGATGGAATTGTTGCTAAAGTCTCAAAAAATAAAAATTTTTGAGATTTTAGCAATAAAATCAACTCATAATGGGTATTTATGCTAAGGATATTATGAAAAAATCAACTCATAATGGTGTATTTATGTCACAATATAAGAATATTATGAAAAAAGTCAACTCATAATGGGTATTACGTCACATGTCACAATATAAGGTTGTTATAAAAAAATCAACTCATAATGGGGTATTTATATCACATATTACAATATAAGGATATTACGAAAAAAAATCGACTCATAATGGGGTATTTATGTCACAATATAAGGATATTATGAAAAAAGTCATTTACGTCACATGTCACAATATAAGGTTATTATAAAAAATCAACTCATAATGTGTATTATGTCACATGTCACAATATAAGGTGGTTATAAAAAATCAACTCATAATGGGGTATTTATATCACATATTACAATATATATGTTATTATGTTTCCAATATAATCTCTCCTATTTTTCATTGTTGATTTTCTTGAGAAAATTTCCGCTTGCACATAGTTCATGCATTCAAATTATAGAAGATAATTTAAAAGCAAATTTTTGATTTTAGCCTCCAATTTTTTTCTGGATTGGCAGTTTTATACGAAGATGGATGTAAATTATGCAATTTAAAATTTCATACAAGTACGTAATAATAAAACTTACATATAAGCGACTACCGATTTTTCAATTTAATATTTATAAGAAAGTAAAAAATTTTAATATACCTGTATTACAAAAATATAAAAATATTCCCTGCAGTCATAAGCGGCGAATTATTATTTAATCTACGAAAATGTAAAGTAAGTACGCACTGAAAGCACCGTGTTCGGCTTTTTATGCGCGATTTTTATTGAAGTACCATGTTTTTCTCCATTTAGTGATTATTGATTGAAAAGCGAAGTGAAACAGAATTATATGTTTTCTATAACGTGTCAAAGAAAATGCAAGTTATAATTTTTAAAAGAAAAAAAATTCTATTGTTTCCCGTCTCTACAGAACTAACATTCGTGTAGTTAAAAGAAATTTCTCTGCAATAAAAAGCAACTAATATACAGAGATAATTAAACTATGCCTGCATCGAATAAAATGTCGTAAAGCGTCAGTGTGTTGTTCTCTACGGACTACAGCTGGATTGTGTTCTCTGGTAGATAATGCGCGCGTTATCTATACAAAATGCAGAAAAATTATGAACACTACACAAAGAGAAAACAATGGATTATCTATATACATACTTTGGTATTTAAGAATAAAAATTTTTTGCTGTTATGCAGGTGAGTGATATGGTCAGATTGATAAACTATGTTTCAATAATTTGTTCAAAATAACAGTAATAATAAAACCGTTTTAATCATCCCATATATAATTCTACATTTTTCTTTATCAAATGAGGTATAATCAGCGTATAAAGGAGCTATTTGCCTATATAATTATAGGAAAATAGCCTCTATATATACGAAAAGGAAGCTTAATACTAGCACATTCGAGCAGGCCACTTTTTTTAAAATAACAAAAAACTTTATTTTAAGAAACGTTTTCTGCTACAGTTTGCCCTCATCAGCTTTAACACTCGATTACAGTTTTATGCTAGAAGACAGTCTGCCCTCATCAGCTTTAACATTCGATTACAGTTTTATTCTAGAACTTCTAGAATAAAACTGTAATCGAATGTTAAAGCTGATGAGGGCAAACTGTAGCAGAAAACGTTTCTTAAAATAAAGTTTTTTGTTATTTTAAAAAAAGTGGCCTGCTCGAATGTGCTAGTATTAAGCTTCCTTTTCGTATATATAGAGGCTATTTTCCTATAATTATATAGGCAAATAGCTCCTTTATACGCTGATTATACCTCATTTGATAAAGAAAAATGTAGAATTATATATGGGATGATTAAAACGGTTTTATTATTACTGTTATTTTGAACAAATTATTGAAACATAGTTTATCAATGAGCAAACTGTAACCGAAAACGTTTCTTAAAATAAAGTTTTCGAATGTTAAAGCTGATGAGGGCAAACTGTAGCCGAAAACGTTTCTTAAAATAAAGTTTTTGTGTTCTAGAATAAAATTGTAATCGAATGTTAAAGCTGATGAGAGCAAACTGTAACCGAAAACGTTTCTTAAAATAAAGTTTTCGAATGTTAAAGCTGATGAGGGCAAACTGTAGCCGAAAACGTTTCTTAAAATAAAGTTTTTGTGTTCTAGAATAAAATTGTAATCGAATGTTAAAGCTGATGAGGGCAAACTGTAGCCGAAAACGTTTCTTAAAATAAAGTTTTCAAATGTTAAAGCTGATGAGGGCAAACTGTAGCCGAAAACGTTTCTTAAAATAAAGTTTTTTTGTGTTATTTTTAAAAAAGTAGCCTGCTCGAGTGTGCTAGTATTAAGCTTCCTTTTCATTTGCAGCCTTGAAGAGCAGTATAGAAGTTATACACGCTCTATATATACAATTTAATTTTTAGTAAATAGCCAAAACGTTACTTATATCAGTTAACTACAGTATATGTTCGTTGTTTTTCTTATTCAGTTTTTAACTTTTTAGAATATTACTTGTATTCAAGTTCCCATCAAAAACATCTTGAAGAGCAGTATAAAAGTTATACACGCTCTATATATACAATTCAATTTTTAGTAAATAGCCAAAACGTTACTTATATCAGTTAACTACAGTATATATTCGTTGTTTTTTTTTTATTCAGTTTTTAACTTTTTAGAATATTACTTGTATTCAAGTTCCCATCAAAAACATCTAATATGTAAAAAAATAAGCAATGTACAGTACTAAGAAATTAGAATATTTGTCACAAATTAAATGCAGCTACTTTGGTTGGCGTTATTGTTTTATTTTCTTTAAATCATCAACCACGTAGCCGCATCTAAATTGTAGTACTGTACTTGGCTCATTTTTTACATAATTGGATGTTTTTGATGGGATTTAGGATTTAGTAGGATTATATAGTAGGATTTTATTTATTTTTTAGATGAAAATCATTTTTTGAGAGAGAATGTTAACAATATGTTAATAAATCATTAATTGGATTGAATTGATATCGGTTGAACAATTCGACTGGCAGAAGAGTTCATGATGAAAAAATCTACTTTTTTTTTATTTTGGCCCTATTTGGCTGCATTTTTCAGATAGCCTCAATTAACTTAAGTAACATTTTCATTCCTGATTTGTTCGAAATCGGTTGAACTATGTGACCTACAGAGACATTTCTAGAAAACAGAATCATCCTCTTCTACATCTTTTAATTCTAGCAAAACTGGACTTAAATTTTCAGAAGATTTTAATTTAATCAAAAACAATACGATACGTAGAGATATTTATGAAAAACGGATCCATTTTTCCACGTTTATTTTGATCCGATTATGCTGAAATTTTCAGAGAATCTCAAATAATCTATGAAATAACTATATTCCAAATTTCATTGATATCGGTTGAACGATGCGACCTGTAGAGGAAGACGAGGAAGAGAAGGAGAAGAGAAACAATGCTTTTTTTTTTTGTCAATTTTTGCAATTTGTAACTGCTCTAGTTCAATTATTAATTGGATATGAAACTTCAAATTTGGCAGCCGGTGTCCTATTGAATATAATTGTCAGATTAATAATAATTAACTTAAGATCAGAGTTACAGCGAGCTGAGTTTTGGTTGTAATTATCCCTGCAATCAGAGTTAACTACTCTAGTCAATGACTACTATACTCACTGCCGTGTCTCTTATGTATAATATAGAAGATATTTGCCTACAGTGCTTGTTCCTGATTATCCTCTACTTCATTTTAATTAATTTTGGAAAAATTTAAGATAGGAAACATTCAAACTGATCCTGCAGAAATTATTTCGTAAATAATGTAATGCTCCGAGCATCAGTGCATTACAAAACGGCAGTGCTTCTATATAAAAAAAATTAACTCATAATGGAGTATTTATGTCGCATGTTACAATATAAAGATATTATATTTCCTCCTATTTTTTATTGTTGATTTTCTTGTGAAAATTTCCGCTTGCACACAGTTAATGTTTTTAAATCATAGAATGTTATTTAAATGCGAATTTTTGATTCTTAAAAATGCTAACAGTCTGAAAATCATGCATAATATCTATAGTTTTCATTCAACATTGCATAAAATTGTTCTCAATAAAAATGAATTCATATTCTAGAGAAGCATTTGTGGATATCATCATTCTATACTTTAGAATGTCTGTCGGTATTATATACTGATAACAATCATTTTGGGAATAAATCAGTAACAAGTTAGTAAATCCACAATGCAGGTGAGTTCATAACATTTCCGAAAAGTTATCGCTAACAACATTTTGAACACTACTACGCAACGATACCTTTTATAATGTGCGTGATATGTATTTTTGTTAGCTGTGGGACAGAAATATCCTGATTTCTACACCTATCTAGTGATAAATTCGGATAAAATCTCTCCAGCCAATTCGATTTTGATTTCGACCAAAATCAAATTTGGTCGAGAGATCTTGCGAAGAATATCAATACAAAATTTTGTAAAAACTCTCCCAGAAAGAATTAAATTGTTAAATGCAGATAATTATAATTAACAGACATTTTTTGAAAAGACAGCTATTGCGAATGTGCTAAAAAAAAATTAGTTATTAATAAATAACTAATTTTATCAAGTACTATTACTCGATCTGACACACAAATTTATGAGAAATACCATGTTTATACGTTCAAGTTGTGCTACATATTCGTATTTATACTTTTAACATGAAATCAATACTATACAGTGGCCATCAGAGGAGGCAAGAGGGGCCTCAATTTATAACTCACAAGTCAGTATGTTAGAGAAAATATATTTGTATATTTTTATACTGTTCGATCTTCGATGCTTGTCAAAATTTGTATCAACGTATTCGCTTTTTTTGTACAGTTACCACTGTATATTTGTCAATTTTGTTCTTTTTTTTTAATGGCCTCAAAAATATTACTTGCCCCAAGCCTCGCATTTTCTCTGAAAGTTTCTGATACTCTATATATATATACAGGGTGTTTCAAAATGGTTGTGCCAAAATTTACAAGTTTATAGAGGATAAAATTCCGAATAAAAAAGTCTAGACTCGTTTTTTGATTTGAGGCTCCGATTAAAAGATATAACCAATCACTATCGAGTACACAAAGCGTCACGACGTATCGCATTGCATAGCTCTTGGCAATGCGCTAAGGCTTTGTGTACTCGATAGCGATTGGTTAGCTTTAAAGGGTTATATCTTTTAATCGGAGCCTCAAATCAAAAAACCAGTCTAAGCTTTTTTATTCGGAATTTTATCCTCTATAAACTTGTAAATTTTGGCACAACCATTTTGAAACACCCTGTATATTCTATCTCATGCGTCATATATAAACATCAACCTACTATAATTATTCTGATAAAATCTACATGCTAATACTTAAATTAAGTCAAGAAACCAACATTCTGATTAAGAGATAATTAAGCGCTGTAAACAAGAAAAATAGCTTATTACTTGTACATTTTTATACCCTTTTCAAAGAAAGATGACCTGCCTTATATGGTAAAGAGCTATGGATTGCTAAAGTCAAGTTATCCAATAGAATCTGTTTCTGTTTCGTTCATCCAATAGCAGTTTATCTTTTATCATCGGTAAACAATTTGAAATGTGTATTATCTTTTAAAAAATTGTAGAATTAATACTTCATATTTCATGGTTCGCTATTAAATATTAAACTAAATCTCTTATCGCTTAAAATTAAATAAATACAAAGATGTCATTGTCCTTTAGTATTTAGCAGTAATGGCGGATAGTATAGTTGTTTGTAAGCGAGGAGAAACATGGCGCAGTCAAGCTAGAAATATTATTTTAAACGTATATAAGTATTTTGGAAAGCAGAAATCTATTCGAAGTGACATTTTTAACGAAACTTCACTAGCTACTGGTGTTTCTATATCAACAATTAAAAGAATTGTAACTGAAGGAAATTTTTAAAATAACTTTTCAAATTTTAGCATTTATAAAGTAAAAATTGAAATATTTTAATCTGATTACTAATCAATTTTAGCATTTATAAAGTAAAAATTGAATTATTTTAATCTGATTACTATGTTTTAATTCAAATATCAAGTCGAAAATGGTAATAAATTCTCTACTGCGATCCATTTACACCGTATCACTTATCGTTAATCCTAACTGAAAAAACTCGTCGATCATCGAATTTGGCCTTGAAAGGTCTTCTTTGTAAAGGACTTTAAATGTAATTAAGTAGTTATAAATAGTTTTAAATGTAATTTTCATTTATATTAGATAATTGACATTTATGTAAATAAAATTTTTCGAAGAACAATTATTGTTTGGATAGTTTTCGGCAGTAAAAAGTCATTCAAGAATTCTAACCGGAGAAAAAAATATATGCTAGTAATCAGACTATCAAATGGAAACTGTTTGTTCAACGAGAAGTGAATAAACAAATGTTCATCTGATTGGCGTCCAAGCAGCAGAGTATCTGTAGTGTAGCATTTGAATGAAGTCCGTGTGGATCCTATGAACGCATTGATAACACTCAAGGTGTAGGTATCTTGTATTCCTTTCCTGTTCGTATAAAAATTATGGCCTACCTAATTCCCATTATTCGAGAAGCACCAATGTCTAGCAACATTCACGATGCGGTCATAAATTCACTCTCTTCTAAATCTACTACAGTAACAATAAATAAGGAATAAAAGAATTTTTTTATAGATACTTTTATGAATTAATTCATTCATTATTATTATAACTTTAGTTCGTGTCCAACGTACAAGCGACGCGACGCTGTACGATGCGATGCTACGCTATAAGCGACAGTCTGTCCCACGAGAAGCGCTTCTGTATCGTCTATAATGGAATATCATCCTAATGCCGATTATGGTAATTTTTATCTCTCATTTCCCATAATATAGTTATTTTATAAATTTCGCTTATTAGAACCTCTGAATCGAACTCAGTAGCCGTGATAATTTCCCTCTGTCGTTTCAGAAAACAAATTATAGGTCGTGTTCCACGTGCAAGCGACGCGATGCTCTACGATCTAAGTAGCGCCGCGTAGCATCGCCTGCTGTAACTGAAATACAAAGTAGTTTGTTTTCTGAAGCGACGGAAGCAAATTATCATGGCTACGAGTTCGATTCCGACGTTCTAATAAGCAAAATTTATTAAAAAAAACTGTATCACGGAAAATGAGAGAGAAAAATTACAATAATCAGCATTTAGTAGATAAGAACCAGGAAGCTACTGTGAGAACCAGATATGGAGATACAGATTGGTTCAAGATCAAGAAAGGCACCAGACAGGGCTGCATCCTCTCCCCGTTTCTCTTCAATCTCTATGCTGAAGTGATCATGCGGAAACTGGAGCCTGGAGGAATCTGAAGTGGGGGTGAAGATTGGGGGTACAATAAGCAACCTTAGGTTTGCTGGCGGAAAGCGAGAAGGACCTGAAGCGGATGATCATGAAGCTAGAAAATGAAAGTGAGAAAATGGGACTTCAGTTGAACATCAAGAAAACAAAAATTATGACCACTGCTGTCAAGGAAGTCCATATAAAGATCAACAACGAGGAGATCGAGTGGTCGACAGCTTCTTCTTCCTGGGCTCCAAGGTAGACTGCAATGGCGACTGGCGCCCCGAAATCACACGAAGAATCGCCCTCGGGCGCACAGCGATGGTCAACATGGACCCAATTTGGAGGTGTAAGGACGTATCAATAGTCGAGGACTTGTATCTGGTCACAGCCATTGTGTTTTTTGTTGGTATAAGGAGGTGTCAATCACCACCAAGCGCAGACTGGTCACCGCCATTGTGTTTCCCATTTCCACCTACGGATGTGAGACCTGGATCCTAACAAAGGCAGTCAGGAGAAAGATTGATGCGTTCGAACTATGGTGCTGGAGAAGACTCCTGAGGATCCCCTGGACAGCGAGGGTCACCAACAAGTCAGTCTTGGAGCGCATCAATCCCGATTTTTCCCTAGAAGGAAGATCACCAGGCAGAAGCTGACTTTTTTCGGTCATATGATGCGGGCCAACTCACTGGAGAAGGATGTGATGCTGGGGAGGATGAGCGGAACAAGACCTAGAGGAAGACCGAAGACTCGTTGGCTGGATACAATCAAGAAGGACACGGGCAAGAATATCGAGGAACTGCGGGAATTGGTCAGGGACAGGAAGACTTGGAGGGACATGACCACGATTGAATGGCTAGGATTGGATTGGATAGTGGACGATATTTCATTATAGAGGCTATAGAAGCGCTTTCTCGTGGTATAGATGCGCTCATAGCGTATCACTGCATTTGTAATATCGCACTGTACAGCGTCACGTCGCTTATACGTGGGACACGGCCATAGTTTATATTTCAGCTACAACAGACAATGCTTCGCGGCGCTAAGTATACACGTGGGACGCGTTGAGGTTATGTCTATTGGTTAGTTTTCTATCATTCGTAGTATCGCATCGCGTCGCTTGCACGCGGGACATGACCTTGGGCAATTCTTAAGATATTCTATATTTTAACTACATTTTTTATGTATTGAAAACATAAATGTCCTGAATGAAATCTATAAATGCATTTATTTTTCTCTATTGTTTACAGAAAAATAGTTATGAATGTTTTTCTGTTGCAAAACATGTCACGAACGAACTTCACACTTCAAAATAACGAAAGCATGATTTATACCATCTTATATCAACAACAATTATGATAGCACAACTTGATATTTAATATTATACTGGGATAAAATTCGAGATAAAGAATTTGTAATGATTAAGACAAATTTAAGAATAATAAAAATTTTACGCTAGCTAATCAACGATAAGATATTAAATTTAAAAAGAATTCAATGATAATATGGAAAGAACAAAATAAATTATGGAATATTCATTTAACAGAAAGCATTCAAAATTCCGATACAAAGCCAGATTTAACAATAAACATTAAACTACATATGTGTAATAAATTATTTTCTTTGCGTTTATTTATTGCTTAATTTTATACAGTGTAAAAAAAAATCAATGTTCTACTTTCCTCCAAATCGATTTAATATTTTTCTACGAATTTTCTTAAAAAATATCATAATACGATTAGATATTTAGAAAGAAAAACTTACCAAATCGTCCAAGAACTGCATTAAAAAATAGAGAAAATTAGAAGAAATTTTAAAACATTAAATTTATATTGTACAGTAAGACCCCGCTTAACGCGCAGGATACGTTCTAAGAAAACCAAGCGCTAAATGAAACAGCGTTAAACGATGTCATCTTAACACGTAAATAATGGAGATAAGTGAAACATGGCAGCTAATAAATATACGTATCATTTTTGTTTATTTTATTTCGTAGCATTGTATTAAACATTAATTATAAACATTTTTTATTATTAATAGCGATTTTTATTCATAAATCATTCGTGAAAATCAAAAATATTCGAGTGAATAATTTATGTTGGTCATCACCAACATGACTTTTTTTCGTTAAGAAGTCTCTTAATGTTGTTTGCCTTTTCCTCTTTCGTTCAGCAATCAATTGTCGATAGCAACACATCGCATCCATGACACTTCGTCTTGCTTTTGAACTTCTGTCAATATTTAGATCTTTTGTATAAAATAATAGTGGCTAAACTTGTATTGAGAAAATTCGTTGCGATTTCGGATTTACGAATATAACGATGTGAAAAACATCGCCAAAGTGAATCAATAAAAAATATAGAATTGGAAAAAAACGCCTTATATCGAAACAGCGTTAAGCGGGGTCTTACTGTACTTTAAGAGAACAAAAACATTTCTATATTACAGGTAGGCCTCGATTAGTGCGAATAATTGGTTCCACGAATTTGTGAAAAACAGCGCCAAAGTGAATCAATAAAAAATATAGAATTGGAAAAAAACGCCTTATATCGAAACAGCGTTAAGCGGGGTCTTACTGTACTTTAAGAGAACAAAAACATTTCTATATTACAGGTAGGCCTCGATTAGTGCGAATAATTGGTTCCACGAATTTCTCGCACTAATCGAATTCGCACTATTCGAAGTATTAACTCTATGTAAAATATGGTAATTGGTTCTTGCTTTGTGAGATTCCGGCCATTAGCTAACTTCACGATGAATAACCCCAATAAAGTTAACACTAACTGTTTAAGAAATATTTATTTTCATATTTTACATCATTGTTCATCATCTAAATTAATAACTTACCAGGAATTGCGTCTCATATCATCATCAAACCAACCGCCAAATCAAAACTAAAATAGCGAATCGAAAGCGGAAGTTGAGCGCCGCCTGGCCGCCAATTCTGGGTCGAGAATTGAGTGAATAGGCCGATTTGCAATTAAGCATTGCAACTTTATTGAATCAGTAAATTAGTTCCAGATAGCATTAATAAGCGAAGTTAATGAACCAATGAGAAATTTTTAACAAGTTTTCTATTTGTTTATTAGCAGAATACGACACCAAAAGATAACAAAAACAAATTTTTTTCACAAGTTTTATTTTAAATAAAGAAATCAGATAATAAACAAAAGAAAATAAATAATATCGGTAGTACAGCAATATAATAGGCAAATAAATTTGTAAAGATATCCTTATTTAAAAAAATTTAACAAAGAATGCTTTTATGTCGCTCAATCACATCCATTTTTTGCTGTAGCGTAATCACTAACCTCTTCTTTTTTTCGTTTCCTGTTTTATCGTCAAAAGTGTTCTTCCTTTTATCCATTTCGATACTTTTTAAAAGAGAAAATTCTGTACTATACTGTATGTATACGATAGCAAAGCTAAATAATAGTACAGTAATGTTAAACAGTTAACGGCAAAAAGCCCATCTTTCTGATGTTTCACCCCTTCAAAGCCGTGTGACTGTTCTTGGACTGCTCCTTGTCCAGTTTTACTAACCGAAAATTAACGATAATTTGCTAATTGACATCATAAAAGGAGCTTTGTTAATAAGACTGATCTATGCTTACAATTCGCACTAATCGAATATTTGCTCGCACTAACTGAAAAATGGTATCAATTTTATAAGTCGCACTAATCGAAATCGCATTATTCGAACTCACACTAATCGAGGCCTACCTGTATTTACTCTGTCGACGATTATTAAAGCTCGTTATTACGACGTGTTAAACTGTGAAAACTTTATATTTAACAACTGAACAATTGCACTTTGCCATGATTATTTTAATAATTCTTATTAATTATTTCGAAAGTTAAAAATGATTTCTGTTATAATAATAAATACTACAAAAATTTGAATTTTGTATACGGGATATATGATTCTATTGTTTTTCTCTCTGCTATGAATTCCGAATGCTTCCATTCTAGGAAAGAATAACTGAAGATTGTATGCCGTCTATTTCTATTATGTTTTACGAATTCACGTGAAAAAGAAACATGAAAAATTCACATACAGAAAGAGTAAAAAAAGCATACATTTACTCTTTCTTATAAGCGAATTCCTTTTTCGTGTATGAATTTTATAAGTAAAATTGAATTCTGTAAGGGTATTTCATTTTCTATATGGATTCAGTATATATTTTTAATCTTTCTGTTCTGTATGTAAGAGAAACTGGTCCAAAATGATCTGTCAGGGTAAAACGATCCCCCATTGTATTTCCTTAACTCTAACCGTCACCTGTTGGCAAACTAGCAAAATTTATACTACTACAATACAAGCAAAATGGCGATTATGTCCTAGTTAGGTTAGGTCAGTGTATTTTGGGATGTGCCATTTCGACTAAATGAAAATTAATGTCTGCAATGTAAAGTATCAAAAGTTTAGTTAGTTGATGTTTCTTTTGCCTCCACAAACATGGAATAACACTTGTTTTGCTGTGTTTTAACTTACTGTTTTTACTTACAGTTGATATTTGTTGTGGGACAAAATAATCTCTATGTGATCATTTCGGACAGGTGGGCGTACAAAGGGGCATAATCTCGAATTTTCTTAATGTCTGCGATGTAAAGTATCAAAAGTTTAGTTAGTTAATGTTTCTTTTGCCTCCACAAACATGGAATAACACTTGTTTTGCTGTGTTTTATTAAGTTACTGTTTTTACTTACAGTTGATATTTGTTGTGGGACAAAATGATCTCTATGTGATCATTTCGGACAGGTGGGCGTACAAAGGGGCATAATCTCGAATTTTCATTTATTTTTTCTTATTTTTAATGAATATTCCTCGAAGTGTTTAAGATATTTTATAATCGGAAGGGCAGTCTTTCAAAATATATAAAAAAATTAATCCAATAATGACTTATTTTGAATTTTTTCGGGCCTTTGCATTTTGGACCGGTTTCCTCTATATCATACAGCACACTGTACCTTTATATGCATTTATAAATAAATAATTTATAATTAAATAACGAGTATTTTTTGAATACTTTTATTCTGTATGCAATAAACTTACATACATTTTTTTCTCTATAAAAATTCTGTTTTAACTGAACTTTATTCGTCAGTTTAGGAGCATTTTACGATCTGCGTAAACCCGAGGGAATCTTACAATCGATTTTTTAGTTCAATACCTATTTTTGAGTTAAAATTCAAAATTCTGTGTTTATTGTGTCTACTGTATAAAAGCAATTCTGTTTTAGATATTAGGTAAAGTGTAGTTCGTATTAATAACTAGAATTATTTCATTAAAACGGAAGAAAAACTACTTACTTAATGAAGAAAACGGTGTCTTGATTCCAACTTTAGATTTTCCAGTCAGGCTACCTGTTGTACTTATGGAATCGAGGGATGAAAGTGAACTCTGACGATTGCCATCGAATCTTGGCCTCTGTCTGATGGCCTGAAAGAATCTGGGTTTTTTGATGGAAGGTGAAAAGTTGTTATGAATATCCTGCTTCGTTTTGAAGTCCTGCGAGTGAGACAGAAGAGGAACGCCAGTATTGGCATCATCTTCCATCTTACCGCTTGGTTCTTCGTAATTTTCACTATCTAGGGAGGAAGAACTGTGAGATTTGTACATCTGAGACTGTGGTAGAACACGGTGCTGTATGGAAGATGTGCTAGTGGTGATTAGTGCCGCGATGTTCTTTCCCGAAGGTGCTGTATAGTCCGTTAACGGGTTAACGTACAGATTACTGTTATAAATTGGACTTGTGAGTTGTTCTTCAGCTGTCAGATCTCCTTGAGATTCGAAAGGATGGGTGTTGCAACTCAAAAAAGTATCTGAACTTTCTACACTGCCAACGTCCCATCTATTGATCGCTTTCATTTCAATATTTGCGTGATAATCACTTTGTTGGGATGTAAGATCTTGATCCATAAAGTCTCTGATGTCCTGTAAGAATAAGCACAAGTAATTTATCAGGTGAATTACGTGTCTTCGAAGTGTTTAATCAGTGAAAGCGTGTGCTTTAGTAAATTCAATTAAATCTTTTTTGTTTCTGCAAAGCAAAAAATGTAAGCATGCCTTAATAAAAACGAGTTTGTGCTTGAAAAAACTGAGATTAAGCCGTGTAAATGGTGTTAGCTGGTGCTAGGATTTAACACTTCTGTTAATTGCGTGTAACTGTGCTTAGTTTTGTGTTTTTGCATTATTTTTGAATTATTTAAAGCACACAATCAAGCATACATACGCTTGTGGATAAGTTGAATTGTTATTAGTCAGTTCTGCTTTACACAATACAAAAATGATGAATCAGTTTGAGCTGATGCTAGTAAATTTTATTCTAAAACACGCACAAAAAATTAAGTTCAATAAATCCAGTAATATAATTACTTTGAAGTTCATGCAAAGAGAAACACAGAAGAACATCAAGACAGGATAATAACGTGGCTAGGAAAGATGAACACAAGTCATAATAGAGTTAGATGTAATATATATATATACACATACGTACTCTCATACATACACGCATACACTCATGAAAACATCAGCAAACACCTGAAGTCTTCTGTTAAATTAAGAAAATAAGAACATTAGTAAAACTGTTAAGGATTTAGTTGCAGAGGTAGACTCTTAAAAAACCTGTGTAAGATAGGAAGAAGTGCACAAAGTGAGAAGCAGCAGGCAGGAAAGAAGAAAGAAAATAACTGATGCCATCAGTACAATACCTTCTCCTAGATGTCTACCTTGTTAGAACTGTCACTCCAAAGCTCCAGGAGCGACTAGTGGGGAGCACTGCGGGCACGTCCCACCTGGAAACAGCGCCAAACTCTGTGCACTACTACATCATACAATATTTTTATATAAGTAAGAAAAAAAATCCTAATTTTAAATCAATATACTTGTATGGCACGTGGTAGCAAGATTGTACCGTTCTTTTTTATACATATAAGCTGTAATTCGCACACGGCGAATAGAACAATCTTATTAATTTTTGCACAATTTTGCTACTTTTACTGATTACAAAAAATTTTCTAATTTATGCTAGCATTAGGCAATTATCACGTGAAACAAGAGCATAAATTTTTTTCTTAAGCATGGGAACTCAGTATTAAATCTATGGGATCTACTATACTCTCCCATAGACTCAATACTGATTTCCGATACTGTCGTCAGGTAGTTTTGTTAAATTTCATTAATTTTTCATAGTTTAAAGGTGATACACACTTAATTTACAATACATAAGACAATTGCCTAGTGCTATAATATGAAAAATTAAATATACTGCATATTAATTAATATTCATATAAAAATTAAATTAATTAATTTGAGATTTCTTCATTAACTTTTAACAATCGATCTAAGGGCAGTGGCAATGTTTTGATCCCGACTGCACACTAATAAATCACGTGATACGCTTAATGACGTATCTCCTGACAACTGGTGACGTTATTGTAATCTAAAATTGCCTAATCGATTACAAAGCCATTCTAAAAGTTTCTTCGTTGTTTTATTTCTAATTAACGTCAGCGTAGTTAATAATTGCGTTGGATTTTAAATACAGAAAACCTTCGTATAACACGGCAAATAAGTTCCTAAAAAACTGCCGTGTTGTGTGAAACCGTGTTATGTGAGACGTGGAGCCAATACAAAAAAAAGGAGTTACGTTCCCAAATCGATTAAAAACGAATAACTTTCTTTAATTCCACATAAGAAACTTAATTTTTAAAAATATATACGCAAGACCCACGTCACAGATTTGTATTAATTATGAAAATTACGTTAAATTACTGTATTATAGTTAAAAGTTTGTTTAATTTGACATTATAATCAATCGTAAGCACCAATAAACTCTTTACCAACTCGCTGCAAAACAATCGTTTCTTAATCACATACTTAAAAAAAATGACTATAAAAGTTTTTTTTTTTCTGTTTCACATTTCTCTATTGATGAATAAAAAGCTTACTTTTCATCCAAGAACTGAATGGAACACGAAATACTCAATAGCCGACAATTAACTCGATTAAATCGATTTCAAATCGACATCGAAATTTCGTCCCTCTCGTGGCAAACTAGCGAAATTGCATTTTGTGTGTATGTTGTGTGTCCATAATGCGATTTTTTTTGTTTCACATTTCTCTATTGATGAATAAAAAGCTTATTTTTCATCCAAGAACTGAGTGGAACACGAAATACTCAATAGCGGACAATTAACTCGATTAAATCGATTTCAAATCGACATCGAAATTTCGACCCTCTCGTGGCAAACTAGCGAAATTGCATTTTGTGTGTATGTTGTGTGTCCATAATGCGGATTTACAAAAATTAATGAAAATGTATTGTGTTGTAGGAGAGTAAATGGGTTAAGTAAAAATCGTGTTGTAGAAGTATCGTGTTATATGAAGGTTTCGGCAATTTTCTAATCGTGTCTGGAAAGCACGATTAGAAAATTGCTTTAAAGTACGGATTAATGCTTTCCAGATACACGAAATATTAAAGTATAGATATACGTTAAGAGTTAAAGTACTTTAAGTTAACGGATGTCCCTTAAAGTACTTTAGCAAGTCAAACTAGCAACAATGGCTTTCGAGAAGTAAAGTAAACATGGCGAAAAAAATGAATCCGATGATGGAAGAAACAAATATTTGGAAAATTCTTCCTATTTTTAGTAAAAATACTCTATTTTTGATTTCTGACGATCGTGTTTTCGGAAGGATGTACTTAAGAATCTCTCTTGCAGTTTCAGTTGTTCTTGAGCTAGGAATAATTGCGATAACTCAAGAAAAAGATATTTAAATCAATATCCATTATTGCTATAGCTGACTACAATCATGTTTATAGAATTTCCCAATAGAATGCGAATACTAACGAAAATTCCAAAAATTTATCTGAAATCAACCTTAAAGTACTTTTATGTTAAAGTCCTTTAATGCTTAACGTAAAGAACTTTTATGTTTCTGTATCTGTAGCTAATATTAGAGCGAAACCGTGTTATACGAGGGTTACCTGTATTATTTTTCAGGTAACATATTCTATAAGTAGCGATTATAACGTAAGTGCTACGTTAATTCTTCCATAATAATGTAAAGATAAGTTGTGCATAATTATCATAACATGACTATAGTTCCTCTTTGGACACTTGTATAATTATTGAGCAGCTTCCTCGTGGATAAACATGAAGATGCTTACCTGCACTCTTGTAATTTTGAACGTCGAAAATTCCATTTTTTAAGCGTTTAAAAATGTTCAAAGATTCATTGATCATTCATTTATGAACGGATAAATCTTCTCAAAATACAAACGAAGAAAATTTTAAAATGCATTTTCAAAAATCTAACATAAAATTAATCTCGTATCGAAAATTATTTTTAATAAAATTAAACATGAGCTGAAAACTAAAATTCTCATTAAACTACAGAAATGTTATTAACTCTTTTACGAGTGTTTACTTACAGGAGACGAAACACCCAAAAGATTATTAGTTTCTCCACCTGAAACTCTCAATGGATTAAGATCTGTCGGATTAGTATCGATTTTGTTTTCTTCAGTACCCGTGATGTCTACTAGATTATTAGTACTTGGATCTACTGCAGGTTGGCACTCTGTACCTTGCGACGTCTTACGCAAGTTTATGCAACCACGTTGCATTATGTGTTCGTGATTCTTGAAACATCCCGTTCCCGTATGGATGTGTGCACTATCTCCACCGATACTTCCCGCATCAACCTGAAAAAATAATAACAGATAATCAAAAAAATCTGCTTAATTTCTATAAATATCTGTAACGTTAATGGTGTTATTTTAAATTTGGAAAACAAAATCTACAATTGCAGTTTATAATTGCTCTAGAATTTAGGCTCTAAAAATAATTCATTTTTTAAACTGTTAATCTGTAATCTGAATATTCATTATAATGTATTAAAACAAAAGCAAGTGATTGCTGTTCCTGTTACTGTGTAGATACTCGTATAATTACAGTCGGATCTCTTTTTATGCGGTAGATACGCACTAATCATAAAATATTACTTAAAACAGGCATATAAAACCTAAAATAACACATAAATCAGTAAATTATACTGAAAATCATTCATTCTATTGTAATTTTAAACATTTCTAGTGTTGTAGACACTAGAAATGTTTAAAATTACAATAGAATTTCTACAACACTAGAAATTCATTTGATCATGAATTTATATTGTTGTAGACACTAGAAATATCATATTGTGATGTAGGCAGATTTATGACGAAACGTTTACGCAAAGCAAAGCCAAAACAAATTTCTTACTGACGTCTATAGTATATAGAGGAGTGTATCAGAGACTATGAATGGATAGTTCATTATGTACACCGCGGAAACCTCGAATTTGCGTGAAATATGCAACGCATAACTTCAAAACCGCATAAAAAGAGACCCGACTGTATTATATTATGGATTTAATACCACGTGTAATGTTGTTATATAATATGACTGCCACTGTCTTCAGTTTACACGAATCTTTCTGACGGTAAATCAAAGACAATCGCTATATTTACTTAAAACGTGTAAAAATAAATTTTTGCAAAGTGTTGTGCAAAAAAAGTGATGATGATGTAACAGAAAAGCCTTTTAAAAACTGTTTTCACGTTTTTGCCTTCTGACAGAAATGCTATTTAAACGTCTTATATTGCAGTATTATGTTTGACCCATTGTTACGTCATGATCAATTATTGCGTGTTGATTTTAATTAATGGAAAACTGTTCGATTAATAATAAATCGAATATTTAGGCAATATTTTCGCTGAACACTTTGCAAACTTTGTAATTGAGAACGATAGTTGTATTTAGTAGTTTCAATCGTAGGATTCGGGATTAGTAAATGAGAGAGATCTGGGATTTGATTTCTTTAAAAAAAAATAATCGTAAATTATCATATACCCCATCTTTTACGTAATTTCCCGTTTTTAACATATTTTTAATACGCAAAGCTCGAACGTTAGGCAAATTTTATTGTAAATTTAATATGAAAATACCGAATTAGTCCCGTTATAACGCCACGATTAAAAATTCGAACTTTTGAAACAGAAGTTAATTAGGATTTAATTCTCTAAAGTTTCGCCATCTTATAACGTACATCAGCGCCGGATCTAAGGTGAGGCGAACGAGGTAGTCGCTTTATGAGGGGGTACAAAAATGCAGTTGCAATTTCACACACAAGTTTAATTATATTTATCTTGAGAATATTTCGTGCTGTGGAGTCGTTTTACGAAGACAAAATGGTGTATTTGTCTAACAGGTAATATTTATTAAGGTCCAGAGAAACCAGTAAGAAATAAATTGTTATTATTTACATGACTGAATGGTAGCTGTCTAAACAAAATAAATATTTGTTCCCCTCACGTTTTCCCACATTGGAATATCGCAATCAGGTTATCATAATCGCAATATGCTTTATTTATTATTATTGTTTTTAACATCCCAATTAGGTTTACTATCTCCCAACCCAACCCAAGTTTTTCATGTGTTTCCCAGTGACTATGTATCTGACATCATTACATTCCTGGTTCCAAAGTATTAGACATGTTTATGTATTAATGTAGTCGCACATAAAGCTCTAGCTCAGAGTTTCTTTTTATATAATGAATAATTTTAATTTTTTGCATATATGTTGTGATAAATGTTATAAAATAACCCAAGATTAGAAATCGTACAAGCTCGGGATAGGGACTGTTTAAAAGTATCCAGGATACAGGGATTTCGAATCCTAGGACTGAAAGTAGTAGTTGTATTTAAAGAACATAACATGGTTATATACAATATGATAAAAAAGCTACTTACGTCAGATGAATTTTTTTCGAACTTTTGAAAACTCTCACTTACTTGACTCACATTTTGTCCTGTTTCCGTTAAAACATCGATCAGGTCCATGCTCTTAGCGAATGCGTCTCTAAGATTAACATGACGGAAAGCAACGATACTTCCTTCCTTTTTGGCCTTCTCCAGGGCATCTCTTCGCTTCAGGGCTTTCTCACGCCGCATCTGATTCTTATAAAATTCAGCAAAGTTGTTCACAATTATAGGAATGGGCAGTGCAATAACTAACACACCACAAATGCAGCAGACCCCACCAATAATTTTCCCCAATGGAGTGGTAGGACAAATATCACCGTATCCGACAGTAGTCATAGTGATACTTGCCCACCAGAACGCTTCTGGAATGCTAGTAAACAGTGTGTTCTCTTCGTCTTTTTCGGCAAAATATGCCAGACTAGAAAATATCATGATACCGATGGCCAGAAATAGCATAAGCAAACCTAGTTCTTTGTAACTGTTCTTGAGGGTGAAACCTAAACTCTGAAGTCCCGTCGAATGGCGTGCTAGTTTCAATATTCTCAAAATTCTCATGATTCTGAAGATCTGTACGATTCTCCTGACGTCCTGGAACTGATCCGTGTGCTTGTTTGACTCGATTAGAAACAGGGATACAAAATACGGCATAATGGCTAACAAGTCTATAACGTTTAAGACTCCTTTGAAGAATTTCCATTTGTTTGGGGAAGATATAAACCTCAGAAGGTATTCTAGCGTAAACCATGTTATGCATACCGCTTCGACCATGGCTAATTTGCTGTTGTCTTGAGTATGGTCTTCTTTATCCTTCTCGTGAAGCGATGGCAAGGTGTTAAGTGTCAGTCCGATTGTTGACAGTATAATGAACAAAATGGAGAGCACTGCTACTACCTGGAAAACATTGGGTAAACATATGGAACCTCAAAAGCACAAAAAAAAAGCGTGGATACTACGCTGGGATACTAAATCTATCTTCGTAAAAAAAAAGAGGTATACATCTACGTATCTACGTATAAAAAGCTGTAAAAATAAAAAAATAATAAATACAGAGAGGAAAGGACAGTAGGAAATGTTAGCTTCTATAGCTAATTTTCTAGCTGAGCAAAGTAGATGTTTTTCCTGCCACCGCTTCCATGACATGCAAGACTTTATTTTTCTCCAATCCAACGAATTCCGGTGCCGAGTGCTGTCTGCACATGCACAGAGTTTGGCAGTGCTGCGACATTGCAATGTGCAGTTGTCACACTGCCCATTCCCATCATTAAAGGCAGAGAAGCACAAGCATCACAGTAAGCATGGAGGAGAATAGAAGAAGCTAGATAGAATTAAGATAGAAATCAGCACATGTTATCAGTATAAGCAAATTACTTGTGGTAAAATATATACTATAACAGAATAGTATATTAATTTTCAAGTGTATATATATATATATATATAAAGTATAGGCTGGTTAGTATCTCTCTGCAATTGTGCAGAAATTTGCACAGTTATCAGGTGAATTTCTTTTTTTAAGTTTTGACATTTTTTTATGAGTTTCCCTATTCTTTTATCTACGATTTTTATGACTGACGAGACATTTCTGCCAACTTTTAATCATCTAGATGATCTTAGACAAAAAAAGTTATCATCATAAATGGGTCAACTGATATTTAATTGCTGTCAGATGCTTTCAGCAATTAGAAAGATTTAAAAATTAACAAGAGAACGATTTTTATCCGCAAGGATAAAAAAAAAAAAAAAAAACGCGCAAGGATAAAAAAAAAAAAAAACTAAACTTCCATTTTTTTTCCTGCTCGTTCTGAGAACTTTCTGGTTAATGAAAATCAGCTCAGAGATAATTAAAAGTATGGCACTGTTTTAACTGTGCTGATTAATGTTAGCGGAAAAAAAAAAATATGTGGAAAGAACATTGATAAACTGCCAAGTCGAATCTTTATATTTGAACATGACAGCATCGATATGCAAATGAAGACATAAAACGCAGCTTTGCTGTCTGGAGTAGATATCATTTGACCAATTTTTCTAGAAAAAAAAACTGATGATAATAATAATAATAAAGAGCTGATAATATACGGAAACATACTTTTAAAAATAGCGATGTAATTATTCCACATTTCTTCAAAGAGAAAAATGTAAAGAAGAAACATTCTAGTAAGTAATTAACTGCATCTTCGACTAGCGAGTTTGTACAGAATAAACATTAAAGTTCATTCAATCGTCACGCGAACGAATTTCTGGATAATAATCCAAAAGTTTCAGTAAGCTAAATGCCAATTTGTGGTCACAGTTTACGAACGTGATTGTTCGATAATCACGAACAGAACCATTCATCATCTCCAGACTGTCCAAAATCGGTTTTTAAATTACAGAAAGTTTAAAATATTCCGTGTGTTTAAATCTAAATTATGTTCAGAAACATAATACATATATTTATCTGTTACGAAGAAATAATTGTGTTGTGACTACAGACTTTCTTATAAACAAATAACGTCAGAAAGAGGATATTTTAATTATACTTATATAAAAAATTGTTAACAAAATTTTGCACCATTGATATTTTTAAGAAATAGGCGTGATATTTAAAAAATTGCGTGATAACAGTCACGAATGCTTCGTCTTGTGGAACCAATGGAAACCAGTTTACAATCTGGGTGGTCCTATTTTAGTTACGACGACGATAGAAGTACTAAAGTGAAATAATGTGCAATGGAGGAAAAGGACACATTAAGGTGATAGTGACCTGGATAAAAAAAAATCAATTAATACACAATTTAGACCTTAACCAATTTTTAATATCCTTTTTATAAGGGAGTGGCGACAATCGGATATATTTACGACGCTAATTTAAAAGTGGATTTTATGATTAAAAAAAAATGACGCCATACTTATAATAAGCACTTGTTGACGTAAAAGATTTATATTAAAATCTTATTTTTAGAGAAACATTATACCGTATGTATATACGAACATACGCGTTTTGCTGTTTCCTTTCGTTCCAGTTTTTACATTCATCAAACGGCACACGATCGATGTAAATCTTATAACAGGATAGAACGACGTTATCCGGATGTTTATTCGCTGTGAGAATCGGATGTTTTAACCTAAGTTTCTAAATTTGTGATTTCTAAATTTGAAACGACTCAACTTCTAGTATACAGCCGCTCTTCTCTTTTGTAGCCTAGATATATTTAGTACGATATGTAAGCTAGTATAATCTACTTTGTGTCGTTTTATCGCTATTGTTAGCTTATATCGTCATCAGATGTCTACGTGAAAAAGATTTATGTAGATGCATATTACGTGTAATGCTATTGTGGACATCTTAATACCTAGAAGGCAATAATTAAGAGCATATAATATTATGTAATCAACATTTTTCTTCATAATTAATCGAATGTGTAACAATATATCTATACAGTTACATTTTTAACATTATGAATTATATACATATAGATTACGTATAAGGGTATACATAGTCCACATAGTGCTGTTTATATAAGGGCACAAAAGAGGCTGCCGAATACTTTTTGTAACTAAGAAGTTGCATATGTTCTTAAAGTTACAAAAAGTATTCGGCAGCCTCTTTTGTGCGCTTATATAAACAGCACTATGTGGATTATGATACCCTTATACGTAATCTACAGATATATAATTCATGATGTTAAAAATGCAACTGCATGGATGTATTGTTACGCATTTTTCTGATTATAAATTCGATTATCTATACGAAAAACTAGAAAATTTAAGAGCATATGCAACCATTTAAAGTGGCATATGCTCTTAAAGTTAAAGTATTCTGTAGCCTCTTGTGTGCTCTTATATAAACAACACTATGTGGATTATGATACCCTTATACGTAACCTATAAGTGTATAATTCATGTTAAAAATGTAACTGTATGTATGTATTGTTACGCATCTGATTCTAAATTCGATTATCTGTAAGAAAAAATAGAAAATTTGTTTCAAGAGCATATGCAACCTCTTAAAGTTGCATATATTCTAAAAGTTACAATAAGTATTCGGCAGCCTCTTGTGTGCCCTTATAAACAGCACTATGTGGACTAGGTATACTACCTTATACGTATATAATTCATCATGTTAAAGATATAATTGTATGAATGTATTGTTACAGATTCGATTATCTGTAAGAAAAAAGAAAATTAACTGAAAAATTTGATTTAAGAGCATAAAGTTACAAAAAATATTCGGCAACCTCTTGTGTGTCCTTATATAAACAGCACTATGTGGACTATGTATACCCTTATACATAACCTTCAGGCATAAAATTCATAATGTTAAAAATGTAACTGTATGGATGTATTGTTACGCATTCGATTCTAAACTCGATTATCTGCAAGAAAAACAGAAAATCTGATTTATTATTCATTATGTGGGTTTAAAGAGTCTCGACCAAAATGGCACCAAAATTAGGACAGAATACCATTTGTGTAATGGCGGAATAATTATATTAATTCGCGAATAAACTCTTTAAAATCGCATTTAGTTGTTTAACTGTTCTAAAATTAAACAAAGAAACTGGGCAAATGGATAAATAAATGAACAGTTTCTGTTTTTAGTAATAGTAAATTATAATTTGTTTCGATTTAATTGTGTCACTCTTCACTTACTGTAATGATACGTAAACAGTTTGAGGATCCCGGAAAAATTGCTATTTGAATTATAATTAGCGAAGTAAATAAAATAGAGAGTACGGAAACGGATACTGTACTCACTTCTCAATATCGTAAATCAACGTGACGAGCAAAACCTTTCGCAAATTTTAACAGCATATGATGTGCAATCTTCATTCCATTAACTCTAATTAATTACTTCAATTTATCGCCTCTATCCATATTCATAAACGCTATTCCTAGTTTGTAAAGGTCACTCTATAGCAAAAATATCTATCTAATAATCGAGGAAAGCCACGTGTTCAGAATTCGAATTTTTGCCAATTCTCCGTGAAAGAAGCGCAAAATCACTTGGCTACAGTCTCTCTTCACAAGAGCACTATATGCATACGTATACAGTATTCTCTATTCATTGCGGAAAATTTTCTATAGACGTAATAATATAAGAATTTTTGTTGGTAGAATAATACTTTCAATAGCGCAAATAACAGTTAATTATTTTGAAACAATGGCCTAATTGCCAACACTTCCCCGCTTTTCTATTCAAAGTCCAAATAATGAATGAAGATAAACGATAAACAGAATTAAACGAGTTCGCTTTGCAACACTGAAAACTCTCTAAAAATTTTTAAAACGTTATAATGGATTTTGGCATTTTGCGTGAAGCTTTAAAACTTGATAAAAAATAAATAAAAAATTTATAACTGAAGTGTGTGGTTTGAGCAGTTTCTTCCTTGTAACGTTAAAAGCGCTTTTAAACGCAGAATCTATATTATTTTGTAACGTTAAAAAAATTCGGGGTTACAACTCATAAATAATTCAACTTTGTAAACAGGCATGCACAACATTTTTAAAAGGTAAACGTAAATTTTTGGAAGTCAATTACAGAACGAATCTAAAAAAAAAAAATGAGGGCGAATATAAATTTATTAATTAAATTTCGTTCTTTCCACCGAGCGAAGTATCGATCTGGTAACAATAACCGTTTGTTAGGCATGGAATACTGTAACTTTTCTTTTTTTTTTTAACTGATTTAATTCCAATCAGATAACTAACTAAATTGCATTCTTTAATGGATTATGCCAAACATCGATTGATAGAAATGGAGCAACAAATGCTTTCTTCCTACACAAAAACTAAAAATCGTTGCAGAAAGGATTATTGTTTAACAATTTTAACTATTTGATAACAAATTCTAACTCCTCAAGTAACGTAATTCATCGGTAAGATAACAAGATATTTCGACTGTTTTGATAAACATAAGAAACCATTGCGATATGCTAATCCGTCCCATTAAATGCACGACATAATGCACTTGTGCACTTTTGCAGTCACGTAAACCTGAGAAAAAAAAAGTTACCCCAGCAACTATCAAAACAACAACAAGAAGTTTACTCAAAATTTTAAAGTCGCAATAAATATTTCAATTAAGTGAAAGCTTGCAATATATATACACGCACAGGAACATTCAGAGAAAATGCGAGGCCGAGGGCAAATAATATTTTTGAGGCCCTTCAAAAAACAACCCCCCCCAAAAAAAAGACAAATATACAGTGGTAAGTGTACAAGAAAAGCGAAAATATTGATAGAGAACTATATATTAAGGAACATTCAGAGAAAATGCGAGGCCCGGGGCAAATAATATTTATTGAGGCCCTTCAAAAAACAACCCCCCCAAAAAAAAGACAAATATACAGTGGTAGGTGTACAAGAAAAGCGAAAATATTGATAGAGAACTATATATTTTTTCTAACATATTGAGCCCCTTAAAATCGTGAGGCCCGGGCAGCCCCCTCTCTGATAACTACTATATACAGTTAATAAAACAGTTAATGTAAAATTATACGATTAAATTCGAGCATTTAATAAGAGAATTAAATTAGAATTTTATTAACGATAGCATTCACGATGTTTCTTTTTAACCAAAATGAATCTCGTGTTACGAAAACATTAACAAACCATTAATTTTCATGGTGCAAGAATTCCTAATCCATACATTTGTTGTTATAAAAGACAAAACTTAGAACGATACCATTAAGGCGCGTAATGTATTATTCGTTATAAACGATTGCAGAAGCGCTACAGAAAAATAGCACTTTGTTATAATTCATTAAAAATTAAAACCCGTTTCATGCAGTACGGTTTTAACCACTTTAACGCCTTCTGAACTCTTATCTAAACGATTTAGATAGGTAACTTTCAGCCATCGAGAGATGAAGTTACGAAAATTCAACCATTGTCCCTGAACTTAACCTTTTAAAACTGATAGAATGGATCCTTTCCTATACACACGAGATCGATCACGTTCGAAAGAAGTACTGGATCGACTTCAATTTTATATGAGTCATATAAAATTAATGAAGCATACTGAAAGAATTTAAGCAATATAAATAAATTGAGTAACCGAAAGAACTCGAATTTTGTTTATATTTATTATTTCCGATAAGACAAAAGCATGAAAAAGTCACCGAATGTTATGCATAATTACAAATTATATACGTAAAATTTCCAAATTCGTTTTATAAAATGATTAAAATATTCATTCGATAAATTTATTATAGACAAAAAATTCGTGTTTCCATTGCCAAATTCACGATTTTCTGTCGCACATCTTAAAACAAACTGTGTTTATATCTACTCGAATAAATTTGAATATATTTATTTATTCAAATTCGGAATAAATTTCTTTCAGCTTTCTACATTTACCTGAAAATCTGGAGCGCACTACATACTCGAATTTTCTTTTTCTTAATTTACTTTTAGCACAAACAAAAAGAGGAATAATAAATTTTTACTGTTAAAAAAAAAGAAATTTAATAAAAATGTTTAGCACATCCATTTATCGAAAGAATACATTCTTGGATTGGTAAACGATCGCACTACTATAATTAGTAACTGGATAACAATATGGTGCATTTAAAGTTGGCTTTCCTCTTAACACATTCAATGTCTCCTAGATTCCTTTCTGTCAACATGTATCAAGTTAAAACTGGTGTGACTTAATTCAACACTGTTTACTCTTACTTTTTTTTCTCTTTACAGGACTTTAAACTCTTCTATAGAGCCAATTTACTAAATGCCGTAATATATTATTGAAAACTTTAATTACTCGCACAGTTCTTTTTTTGCATATCATCGTAACTTAGCAACATTTAATTCGGTAGACAAAAATATAAATTTTTTATTGCCTAGGGAACGGCGCAATATACGGCTCGTTTATTTATTTACAGTTGAAACAGTGTTTTGTAATGTTTATATGCACACGAACATGTATATTCGGCTTTTCATGTTAAAGTTTAAGTATTTTTGTCGATGAAAATCTTGTTTGGGTGCTAATTTCTATGCTTCTAATACGCATCAGAAAAGTGTTAAAATTTGCCTTTTCTGCATAAAAGTACTACATTATTGCAAGGTTGCAATGCTAGATTCCATTTCTTGTTTTCTTTCGTTTAATCTTATTAAAAAGTAATCCCAAAATAACGTTTTCAGTCGGGAAAAACAAGGTATAAACGTAACAGCAAACTACTGTTTCAGTAAGCTTAAAAGATCATTCCACGCTGAGATGTTTAATACAATTTGAATGTTTGCAATTTAAATTACATATTTAATATCGAAAGGTTGCAGTATTACTACTACTAGAACTAAAATTCGATACGAGAGCCGGCATTTTACTTTGGCAATTTAATCTTTTTTTTTTACATTTCGGATATGGATTTTGGCAATTATTTAATATTACTAGGCGACAGAGCGATCCTAAAATAACTATTTTTCTTTGGATTGAAACAATAAATAAACGCCGACATTAGCAAACTTTCTTGAGTTTCAATGCCTGAATGCACAAATCATCCCTCGTTATAGTCCACGAAAAGTTTTATCTTTTTAACAGAACTACAATGGAAACAAAACAAGCAAAAATGTGCCAAGTATGTCAACACATTTTGCCAAATTCTATCTCATTTTTATAGCCATGACTTCTAGCTAGGTGGGTACACTGCCAAGAACACTATCTATCGTATTATTATTATTTTTTTATATATTTACTTTTTTATCTTACCTCAATACGGTATAGCAGAGAGAGAAGAAAAAAAAAATCGAATTAAAGAGGAGGAGACGAATTTCAGCAAAATGGCGGCGAGCCAGTTCGTTTGTTGTTACTGGACCAAATTTGGAGAGACTCTTTATTGTCCCAGAAATTTCAAATGAAGATAAACGACTCTTTCCTTAGTCTGTATGGCATCAATATTCCAATGTCTGATGAACAATGACTACTTTTTTAAATTATTTTCTTCGAATTTCTAAAAAAAAAACTACCATAGTAGAGGAGGAAAAAAAAATAACCAAACGACATTTACCGCACGTGCCAGCAAATATGAGGTGACGTCATTTCAAACGATAAAATTTAATATAAAATATATTTTAAAGTTTATAAATTATATAAACAAGAGAATTTGCGGAAAATAAAATATCAAACTTCTAAGGAAATAATAAAGTTACATTAAGTGTTTAAGTACTATTTAATTGCTTAAAGGAATAGATTTAACCGCCAGATGCTTTTAACTAATTGCGATGTGACGTCATACACTAATTAACTGGATAAAAATCAGTAATTTTTACAGAAATTTAACTTCTGGTTTTTTAAAACCTTTAAAAAACTTAAGAATTTTACAAATGTATATTTATGCATTAAAATGTTAATGCTTAAAAGCGTTTTAATTATTTAAAAGTTGGTTGATTAATTCGGGTTGCCAGATGTTTTAAAGTGTGACATCATCAATTAAAAGATAAGAAAAAAAAATTATCGTTAAACAAAATTAATGTCTAATAATAAATTTAATCCATTTAATCATGATTTAGTTATGTAAAAAATATTAATTACGAAAATCTGTTGACGTCGAAAGGCAATTAAGCGTTTTAAAATATTTCTATATAAATGCCGGTATTATTTATAATAATTCCGTAGTAATCTAGTTTTTAAATTCTTTTTTAAAAGAAAATTAAGCAGTAATCTATTAATTGGAGATCTTTCATCTTTTAAAGCGTCCAGTGGGGTATCCAGAAGGAGGCGATCCGCCCCGGGCATCAAGCTGAATGGGGACCAAGAGCATAAAATGTCATTACTACTCACTAGATATTTTTATAAATAATTTTTGCCTTTTTTCTTAAAAATTATTTAATAAAATCTGTGTTGAAAGTTAAATAGGTGTGTGTTTTTGGAAGGAGAAGGGGGCCAAAAAAATGTCGCCCGGGTACCCCATTGAAGCGGTCCGTCTCAGTCAATTTACAAAGATTAAAATAAAATTATGTTTTAAAAACCCTCTCTTCTTAATGCACTTCACTTAAAGGATCCTTTATTAAATTATCTTCTTTAAAAACTCTTCATTAAGTATATAATAAAAGATTAATATAGTGGAACATCTTTTTTTATTGTGTTATAAAGAAAATTAGCGTTGTTGAAATTATTAAGGACTTTTCTAAGTAAAGAAAATGCCCGGTTTTAAATACTTTCTGTGAAAATTATAACTGAGTCATTCATTATTAAATTAAGAGCGAAAGTAGCAAGAAAACATTTCCGAATTCGGGTATTTTCTATTAATAAGATAACCAACCAGCGATATTATCATGTTGTTAAGAGACTATTCTTCATTAAATTATTAAAAATTCTTAACTCAAAGATCTTTTCTGATTAAATTATTAAAAAATGCTTCTTTTTAAGATCTACCTTGAATAAATTATTAATAGGTTCTCTTTAAGAGACCACATTCTTTTTTTTTTATAAATTATTTCTCAGAATAATTAACAAGATCGGCTATTTCATTTTTATAATTTGAACAATGCTAGAACGTTTTCTAATAAACTCGTAAGCGCTGTAGTTTGGCAACACTGCTTACGAGTTTATTAGCTAAATAACGATACAAGATAGTTATCAAATCATCGCAGGTACAAAAAAGAAAAGTTGGCATTTCATTCTTTGCTATTAAAAACTAATATTTCTAAAAGCTCTCTTATTATAATAATGATATTAATATTTAATTTAATTAGGTAAAGCTTGTTAGAAGTTTTGAAATTTAAATTAATTCCATTCCGTGACGTCACGTCGATTTAAAAAAAATATTTCAAAATTAAAAAGATAAAAATAAAATAAATAATTTAGTTTATAAACGATTAAATTTTTATTTCGTATGAAAAAAAGCAATTTGATGATGACGATGATAATAATACTACCATCTAATTTCCTTTTTTTATTATCAAAATAAGATAATATAATTACCAATCGTTATTGTGACGTCATCATTATTGTAAGCTAAAATATCAATGATATCATCAAGATCTCATACATTTTTTCGCCGATAATTTAAAATGTACGAATAAAATAACATAATTAGTATTTTTTAATTTAAATTTTATTTTATTTTTATAAAAAATTCAAACGATTAACGGAACGTGACGTCAAACGATTTAAATTTTCAAAATTGCTAATAATTTCGCAAATGTCATTTAATGTTTTTTTTTTCAGTTTATATTATTAAATTTTTTCAAATAGTAACAATAATAATAATAACAATAACAATAATAGAATAGTAATAACAATAAATTTATTTTTAAATAGGCGAGTGTTTATTTAAAGTATGGGAAGAAGTTTTAGCTCGTGAAATCACGTGAGAACGAATTTTGTCGTCTGCAGTTTAATGAGGCTTAATGTTTTAAATTAATAAATAGCAAATTAATTTGCATAATTATTTGCCACCACGTTGCGTTCAACGCTTGAAAGGATGACGTACTATTACGTCACCGAAATCTTCGAATTTTTCACGATTGCCATCCAGTTGTTTCGAAAAATAAACATATTCCTGTCGGAAAAACGATTTTTAAAGGGTTAAATCGATCAAAATATTTCGCATGACCCATTTTCATTTCGACTGTTTTCATTACTGAGAGAGAGAAATATCGAATTTTGTAAAGAAAAGGGAATCGCCAAAGAAAATAATTCTCAAAAGTAAAATTCGGGCGCCGGAATGACAGGCAATTCCATCAAAAATCTAGAATGCAAAAAAAGGGCTAAAAAAGAGTACAAAAAATTTCGTTTTTCGATTTTTACAAAACAATGGTTACTTTCAGAACAAATTTTTTTTAAACATTTTTTTTTTTTGGAGATTGGTGTAGTTCCAACTGTATTATACCAATTCTAATGGAGAAGGTTGCGTGAAACCTTTTCGACAATCAAACTTACTTTGTGTTATTGACTTTTTCCGAGAAAATAAAACACAAATTACTTTCCGGAAACGGACTTTTCCTTTTATGTCCTCTCATTATTACCATCTGCCCTGTATTTTATGAAATATTATCCTGTTTTAAGTCCAAAAACCACTTCCCTACGCATATAAGCACGAGTCTAGTGCCATTTATTCATGACTTATCATGGAAATATTAAAGATTGCGTCCAGTTATAATTCTTAAAAAAGGAGTATTATTGATAGATTAAAGTAGAAAAAAATAGTAGAGTTATAGTATTTCAGTTTTATAGTTAAAGATTGAAAAAAAAAGTCATTCCTCCAGCAGTAGTTTTATGATGCTTCTTTGGTAACTACTGAAGAGGAATATTCTCTAATCCCCATCCGAACTAGCCAGAGAGATACGAACCAAAAGACTCACCCTAGCAGCCAAGGAAGATGTTGGTTTCTCTAGTAGATCCCAAAGAAACTTTTGGTACTGTGCTAATCTACCCTCGCCGAATTCCTCTTCTTCTCTCTGCCTCAGGGATTCCTGCTCCTTCCTCATCTCTTCGTGAACGTGTTCCTTCCTCTGGTGGTACTTATGTTGACAGCATGATTCCATGTAAAGTTCATCGATGCCCCAGTATTCGAGATCGTCGCTGAAAGCCAGAACACACATTTCCTCTACCAAATGCAGTTTTCCTGTCCGGTAGAAGTTAAGGACGGCGCTGAAGCACCTAGGATGACGATCGAAAAAGTATTCGTTATCTACTAAACTATAATCGTCGCATAGTTCCATGATTGCCTCGTGAGTATTGCATTCCCTCAGTCGCCCCAATCTGGTGTTTGGAAGCCGTTCCAAAGTCCTCCATAAAACTTCGTGTCGCACTCCACCGACATTGATGAGAACTCTGCGATTCAGAGCTTTGCTTCTCATAATCATGAAAGGTTCTGGAGGAAGAGATGTCATAGATCTGGAGTGAGATCTTTGCTCCTTTTGAAGGGGCGTTCCGGGAGGCACCGGACAAACTGGTTGTGGTGTCTTGTCCATGTTTGTCGTGATTGCTTGATGTCATACAAATGGAAAGAAGTCGGATGTCATGGTTTCACCTTGACAAAGATGACGACGACGACCTGCATTCATTCATCTGAAAGAAAAAAGCAATTTAGTCACCACATATGAATAACCATTAAAAGGACATTATTCATTCTTCTCAGCAGAAAGAAGTTACATCATTTGACAAACCCATCATAGAAATTTTTCATGCGTTTCTCGCGTGATGACAGTCAAGATCCATCTTGGAGCTTTTCAAAAAATGTAAAATTTAAAGATTCCCCAGGAAATATCAAGGGGGAAAAACAATTTAATAAAATGTTCGATTTAGTAACTTAGACTAATTGTTTTCACGTAATGGCGATTTATAGAAATGTCACTAATGCACACTTTATCCCGAGAAAGACATGACGTCAGCTAATGACAGATTTGCACCAAATCGCGATCCGATCGATTGACCGATATCTTTCTTCATTATATTCTATAAAAAGCAATATATTGTGGGAAAGGCATGATCTTTAATCACCGATAAGACTCGGCGACTCGCATATTATTAGACGCGGTAGCTTGAAACGAGTTTCAATTGTGAAACATAATAAATCTCTCCGAAAAGAAATCGTTATCAATAAAGAAATTGCCAAGAACTTGCTCCATATTGTGTCCGTTGTAGAAAAAAAACAGCAGCAGCAGTAATAAATTAAATTAAGCTAATCTCAACAAACATCTCCAATAAAGTTAACGAGACGAGACGAGATTCGAATATTATGCTTTAGCAAAGCAAAGCAATAAACTCTTTAAAACTAACCTACACAGCTGCACAATCGAAGTCAAAAGCAGATAATAAAAAAAAATGTCAATAAATTACGTCGCTTCGCTCGATGGAGAAGAGAAAAATCCATGCATCCATCCTTATTCCTGAATTCTCTGGAGTTTTATGCAGCAGGCTCTGCAACTGCAACCCCCATGGAGTTTAACATGCGAAATGCCGATCACGAATATAACGCTTCCTTTTCATTTCGAAGAAGCGACTGACATTAAGAGTCCCATTGAAAGAAAACCCAAAGTAATTCCATCTTCCTCAGGAACTTCAACACATCGCGGTTATCGAAATTCTTTTACGACTTGTTTACATCTCTAATCTCTCAGTCGATAAACAATGAGAATAATTCTTTGTTCAAAAAACCATGCTACATTGCTACGATGAATCGATAATTTACATAATGAATTAATTATTACATAATTATCCATTTTATCTGAGGAAACTTTAAAAATTCACACGGTTATCAATTTATTCTTTTACTCTTTCCTGAACTGCAAAAAAAGCTTTGTGGATCTGGAGACATGAAGCACATACGTGATGCCCCATATCATTTAAGGAGCTGGAAGCTTATAAAAATTTTCAATCATACAAAGTACTTTGATTTGCTTTTTTCCCTGTTTTTTATAAGCAAAGTTTTTTTATTCGATGATACATTTTTTTTTTATTTTATCAACAAAAGTAAAACATAAATTCCATAAATTGATCTTTTTATATAAAATTCATCTAAAATTAATTGTTTAGAGGATTCTGCCAGAGTAAGGAATCGATTATAATTTACATTGCGAGTCGCGCTTAGGTACAAAATTTAAAATTCAGCTAGGGAATCGCCGAAGAAAAATAAAAAGTTTGTGCTGGTAGAAATTTAATTTATTAAATTTTATTAAGTCGGCTGCTAAATTGATTTATTTCCCGTTCCCAATTAATTTTAAAACGACTAATTAAGTCGCCGTTAGGTAATATAATTTTAAAACGCCAATTTAAATAGAAAATTTCGATGGCATATGCTACGTATCGACACGATGTTCTTATTGCTTATTGGTTAATAACGGCAACAATCGTTATATGACGTAACAATTGCCACTGATATCAACGTAATTTAGTTAGTATATTTAATTGTTTAATAACTAGAGAAAACAGTAAGATATAAACAACGATCTGTGACGTAACAATCGACTTAAATATCGCCAACAATCGTTATATGATGTAACAATTGCCACTGATATTAACAATGTAATTTAGCTAGTACACATAATTGTTTAATAATTAGAGGAAACAGTAAGATATAAACAACGATCTGAGACGTAACAATCGACTTATGATTATTACGAAACAATCTAATAAATTGTAATGCAATTTACATCGTAATTTTTATTTGTTGAGATCAAAGACGATTGTCATGTTTATTTCATCGATTCATTATTACATCACAGATCGTTTATTACAGTCGATTATTATTTGATTAAATGTATTATTCATCTAATAATCATCCATGTGTATGAAGTACACTTAAATATGTGTTACATACAGAAAAGTGTGGAATTTACGACTCGTTTAAATGACTTAAAATAGATACCTGATTAAAATAATTAAGAAATCAGTTATTATTCAAGCTTCCATAAAAAATAATTTCGAATTTTCGGATAACATGGATGGAGACTATTAAATTTTCATAATTCACAAACCACACACAGACTCGCAGGAGCCACAATTCTAATCATTAGCATACTTTCTCTATTTATATAACATTGTTTTCCTCTCCAATTAAATCACTTAAAATAAAAATATTAAAATTAGCAAATTTCCATATTTTCCACATGGCCTATTTTCTCCACCTAATTTACATAATTGATGCCAAGATTCTTAATCACGTTCGCCTTCTAGAACTACATATTTACGAAAGAACCATCGGCAGAACACAACGAACAATAACTTGAATGAAGAGATTTACTATAAAAATATATATGTATCGATTAGTTTTCTTCTGAACCTCATTAGAAGCAGCTGGAGATCTGCGAGAATGTTTGCTTACTATATATCGTTAAGATAAGGATTTAATGGCATCATTTACTACGGAAAAAAGCTGCATAAGTTAATAGCTATTGTTTATTTTTAAAATATTTAATAAGAACACTCGTTTGCTATAAAAATTTTTCCGTTTGCTGTAATCATTACCATCTCGCGAAATGATTTTTAAGATTCGGCGAGGGTAGATAACAAAAGTCGTTTCGTTCGAGGTCGATTAATTAATTACGTTCTGTGAAATTTCTTAAAATAGTCATGGATATAGCATATCGACTCAAAATACAAGCAAATTTTATAGAAATAATTAAATTTTTATTTATTTCTGTTAGCAATTTTAACGATGATTCACTATGAAGCTTAATTTCGAATTACGCAAATTATAAACTTAATTACAGTAAATTCTATTAACGTGATATTCGTATGGCAATCAAAACTCGATTAATTGCAGTTCAAAAAATGGTTTAATTCTTTATAAACCGCAATACAATTTTATTATATAACAAAGCGCTTGTAGCAACGTCAATATTTACTTATTTCTGACTGCAGATGTATGGGGGAGTTTGAATCTTTAAAAAAGACCAAAATAGCATCGATATAATCGAAAAATTGCATCTGGATGATTACTTCGAGTCCTCTTTGTCCTACGCGACAATCCTTTTATTTTAATTATTAATTTAAATTTTTTTATGGCTTCCATATAATGGGATTGATTCTTGAATTTTTTTTTGTTATTCCAATGAAAATCTATTCGTTTATAGAGAATTTGATCTTCTACTATACCATGCTTGTTTATTTAAACTAGTTATTTTGGGGGAAGTTCTTTCTTTTGTTGTAATAAGATCAATATTTACCGAATTTATATATAAAAAAAATTATGATGCACGTGTCACTCACGAATAAACACGCACACCAAAAACCATTTATTCCTTTCTCACACACACAGAGAAAACCAAAGAGAATTCCTCTCTATCGATCTATTTTTCGTGAAATTTCACGTTGACGTAATTCGAGTCGTTCCGAAGGCGATTTATCGTAGAAACTGCAATTCATTACGTCACTAGGTACATTTCCTTAAAATATAGGCTGCACAATATCCGTAATACGTCTGTAAATTATTTTTATCGACTTTAAAACTAGAAAATATTTTATTTTTTTTATTTTTGTCTGTATCGATTTACAAACGAAAAATTTCGAACATTCTCATCGATCCTAAACCGAATTATCAATTACGACTACCATTGACGCCATGTAAGTTTCGTTCTCAAAAATGGCAGATATCGATCGAATCGAATTAATTTTTTTAATGGAGGATAGAAGAATAAGATTATAACGTAAATCAATAAGGTAGAAACGATGTTGAGATTATAATTAGGAAAGAGAGTAAAGTGATTGTAAAACAGGAAAACGTTGATAATTTTAAGCAAGCTTCCGCATCGATCCAACTGATAAGGAAGGATGTTTGCATCCGTGCTCGAAACCCTCAGAGAAATACTCATCCAAACATTTATAAGTGAACTTAAAATGTATTCTAGCTTCGTCCGTGCACTAAAATTTATTCGGATTATAAATCTGGACTTGTTTTCTCTAATATTGATGATTCTGAGAAAACTAAGGGTCGCCATGACAGTAGCCAGTACCGGCTCTGATCGTTCAGCACTCCAAACTAAAATTTTTGTTATGCCCCTTAAGAGGGCGCAACTGTGAGCGGACTAAGTGCTGCCAAGTCCGCTCATCGTTTAAATTATGAGTAAAATAGTGTTTTACTACAATAATAATAATAATAAAACATAAAATCACTTGTTTACTATTGGTCTCAGCCGGATCGATCGTATGTTGAACCGGCCTGACAGTAACAATGTGTATTACAGTTTACAACAAAACAAGCCACTACTGTTTGCCTATTTTTATAGGATTAATATGCAAGTAACAAGAATTAAATAAATGCAACCAGAAAACTAGTAAAAGCAATCTTATAATTCATTCCAAGTGTTGAATAATTTATATGAACATAACACTTCTTGCACATACTGTGATCGATGTAAAAGTTAAATTACCATAAAATGATCCAAGTTTCTAATAGATGCTTGTAGAAATCGCATCAAATTTCTCATAACATATTTCTGCATCATTTGGATGGAAAATTTGGATCTAAAATTTGGATCATTTGGATCTAAAATTTTTGAGTTTGTTTGATACTAAAAGTAACAGTTCTGCTTTAATAAATTTTAATTATTAATCAGAGTGCATATACACATCATATATGAATTATCTGCTCGATTATTCGTTTATAACGTTTGATTTATGTTAATTAAAATCCGAATCGTGTGTGGTATAACAGCACGCTGTTAAATCCTGCATATTATTGAAGCACGCTGCATAGTTATCGTGCTAATGACATTAAACTTGCATTAATTAACGTGGCTCTAAATGGTTCCAAGAAAATTATTTTCGGATCGAATTTTGGAACGTATAAAAATATAATTTACTACAACGGGTTATTTATACGACGAACATCGTTTAATATCAAACTTAATTATTCGCTCAACCTGTGTCGTGATGGATGCATCCATCATGTTCTACTTCTAACGCAATAAATTCTTTTTTTTCCTCCTTAAGTTCCTTTGACAAAAATTCTCTCTGTTAATAAAAAAGAGAAAATATTGACCAGCACTATATATATACATATATAATTCAGTAAATTATCGATAAAGTAATATCGGAAAAAATCAATTTTTTTTATTTATTCATGAAAAATAAGTCGAAAATTTTACTAAGGTCATTTTTTCAGCACGAAATCCGAGAGAGAGAAAAATTGGAAGTTTTGATCACCGAGTACTGAATGCCAAAAACTCACGAAAATACATCAGCATCTGTACAGCGTGAGTGGATCAATTGATGGATGTTATGCGGAGAAACAGGAAGAAAATGCAATCACTATTAAATGAACGTATAAGGTGGACACTGTTTAATGGAATGTTACAAATATTTCACATTGTTAATCACTTGTTACACGTTCAGACGTATAACAAGCTTTAATTCTTAATAAAGCATTTCGTCATTCAGCCATCCTTATGAGTAGAGAATGGTAAATTGTTGCTATTTAGTGAGAAAAATCGCCTCAAAAATCGAAATACGTACGCAATTTCCTGAATTAGCACACGCGCTGATTATTCCAGTGGCATATGGTCTAGTAATATTAACACAGCAATAACAGCTCCTTCAGTATTCAGTAAACGGTGCCTGGTGATAATTTTCTCTATCTAAATTGACGCACGTCATTCTCTTGCAGCCATAGCAACAATGAAAATCTTCCAATCCATCAGTTCGAAGTGATTTCTTCAGATCTAAAGCACTACTCACCTACTTTTCAACATTAAACAACCGTTGCCATACTAACAGTGGCACACAATCCGAATGCAAAAAAAGAACGTCTTTGCCATTTCAAGTAGGTTGAAACTCTTCCGAGTACTCACGTCAACCTCAGAGGAAATAACGCATCGATCCGGTGTATTAATTCTCAAGCGCAATGTCTTTTTATAACGATACAGAAAATTCCGTATCTTTTAAGCTGCTACTTGTCTTACCTGTTTGATCCAAATGCTGTGTATGTGCCAAATAAATACAGATGGATCAGAATTAGCCAATATCCGGTATAGTGTAGCCAATTTTACCGTCAATGAGTTAAAGTTTTGCTTCGATTTTCATTATTGACGATTTTCAAAATGGCCGACAAGATGGAATATTTTAGGATCAATTTTTTTTCTTTATCAGAATCGTTCGGAATTGATTATTTTTTGCTTTTTTATCAGTATTTTTCGTACCATTCGTTATTCTTATTCCATGTTCAAATGTCAAATCCCCATTAATTTTAACCGAGTTTGCTTTACGTGAGTAAATGCAATCCAATATGTCCAGCAACCTCCGGCCTTTACTTCAGTCACGTGAACTTTAATATGAATTGGCATCTATACAGAGAGGGGAAAAAATATAATTCATTTAAATTCCGATCTTCATTATGACAATTTAACCTAATTGGGATACATTCCAGAAACCAGGCGTTTATGTTTGACATAAAACAGTAGTGGCAACCGGTACTTATAAATTTTTTTATCGAGTTACGATTAATCATCCCAACTCGGCACGTACAGTTTCATCTGGAAAACAACAGCGTGTTTCCTCCGTTTCACGCAATGTTGCATGCAATTTTAGACCGTGTTAATGAGGATGATGGTTGTTTTCATTCGATTCAATTAGTTTGTAATTACTTAATTGACTCAATTGCATCATAATTTTATCAAACAGTATATCTAGTTACTTTAGTTTGCTTAAGCCGCCATATTCACATGAGATATTCTTTATCTGGCAGCGGCCACTTATAGACCCCATTACAGGCTGGCCAACACCCATGATGGGGTCAAACCGGATGGTTGAAGGATGGCGTTCAACAGGCAGGGCCCGGACCCCTCCTGAAAAACTGGAGGGTGTGGGACCCAGATTTGAACCCGGATCCTCCAGGGTAGTAAGCCATAGCTTTACCACGCGGCCATCCGGCCTCAAACAGTATATCTAGCCTCAATTATATAATTATCTATAATATATATCTCTATCTCTATAATTACTCACCGCAAATGTACAAAACATCCTGTTAGCAGCGCGAAAAATCTTCTAAAACTGCCATGCAACAGAACGTGACGTGATGCAAAACCTGAATCGAATCCCAAAACTTCGTAATTGGCATTAATGCTATTCAACGGTATCTTATCGAAATTGCAAGCAATCGATTGTTACTTTTTAAAATCGATTATTATTATTATTTCTAAATCTTACAGTCGGACGATAACATTAATCGAAACGGTCTTCGAACTCTTATAAAATGTCAAAAAAAGATGAGGCATCTGTCAACGCCCGGCTCACAAGATATCTGCCGCTGAATATAAATTCTTATCGAGTCAAATCAGATCAATTTGATTTCGTGTCCAGTTAAGACGAATAAAATAACATGTCGGATTTTCAGATGACAGGGTGAGTGGCAAATAATATTTTAATAATACTAAGCACCTCCCACAGATCGGATCGAAGCTTCTATAATAAAGTCTTATAATAATTCTATCTAAATTTGTCGCAAAAATGTTCATATTATCGACAGAACTCAACAGGGATATAATATTTCCAAGGTGTTTCGAGGAATCCGTATTTTTAGTTACTGTAGCTTTCAATTAGATGATAAGAACGAATGCCGCCTACCGGATTTTTTTCGTATAATTTTTCATTCGTAAAATTTAAGGATTGTTTATTGATATTCTTATATTGTTGTTTACAAATAAACAGATGATAAATTTTCATACAAACCGAAAATTTTAAAATATAATGCACTTATTAATTGCAAATGTAGGATGCGGCCATGTCTAGACGTAGTAATCATTCAATAAATATTCACAGGATGTTCTGTCGTTATATATATATTATATCAGTTGCTGCATCAGGTCTAGATGACATCTAAATGATATATAACCTCCCAAAAAAGATCAAATATTGCTTAAATTACGTTATTGCGTCACTAGAATAGCGCGAATGAAATTTCTCGTTGCCGAAACTGTACTTTTAACTAGAGCGAGCCAAAAAGTCCTAAATATTTCATTTAAAAATGTATATTTTGTTACGTGCCCGAACTTTATATTGCGTCTTAAAAAGAGACATTTTAAATTAGTAAAAATGCTTACAAAATATCGAGTTATTAGCGAATAGTTTGCATTTGTTGCCATAAACGAGAAAAAGCGAAATTTAATACTCCACAGAGGATAAAAATAAGGACGTAGAAGAAAAAAAAGTTAATTTAGTAACGCTATTACTATACTAGTCTGCAACAACAAATCCTGTTGATTATTAGCGAATAGTCTGCATTTGTTGCCATAAACGAGAAAAAGCGAAATTTAATACTCCGCAGAGGATAAAAATAAGGACGTAGAAGAAAAAAAAAGTTAATTTAGTAACGCTATTACTATACTAGTCTGCAACAACAAATCCTGTTGCGTTACTTATAACTTAGAAAGCAATTCTGATAAACTACTATAGCAACAAATCTTGTTATACTGTGAATGACATAACCGAACATTTATTTTAAATGGATTTTATATATTTAAGCCAATTTGTCTCCGTTTATATAAGTATATATATAAATTTTTTCCCTAACATTCTGTGTAAAATATGGTCATTAACTTCATTTTTTGACCTTCACTATTTTACTAACCATTTTGGTTTAGTGAATGATAGTGATACTAACGAAAATAACTACATCATTAATAAAATTGTAACAGCTTCAACTAACGATACAGAACTAAAATTGATCCGTTAATAATGATAAATGAAAAAAAAAAAAAAGTTCAGATGTCTATGGAACGGTTCTAGAATTTATCTAGAACCGTTCCATAGACATCTGTAGTATTTTCGCATCTCGATAAAATAACATTAAATACAATTTTTTTTTTTAATTTTTAAATTATTTTTAGAAATTTAATCGATAATATAATAACAGATGTCTTATAATAGATTTTTAAAAAAGAGATTCTTTCATGATAACATGAATTATATAGTTTAAAATCTAAATCTAAAAATTCTAGATGATAAAAAAAAGGAAAAAAAAAAAGTACGATTTCAATATTTGGCAGTGTACCGCCGAACAATTCATAAAATTAGAAGAATATTTCATAAAATATTTGATGATAATTTAAATAAAATATAACTCATTTACATTTATAACAAGGCACGTCACGATAATTTATTATCCGTATAACTGTATGGGGAATTATGCAGAACGTTCTCGGTTCTGGAAAAATGGAAACTTCTTTGTAAGACAGTGACAATAATTGAAAGTTATTGTTTAAATAATTTATCTGGAATTATTTGTAAAATTTATAATTTGAAAAAAATACCGTTGCAGTTTTATTTTCTAGTTTTTTTTTGCGCGATCAATCTTTGTACTTATCTATAACTGAATAACCTGAGTGAGGGTCATATTGCAGTGATGCCTTTCAGATTTGCGTGTTTAACATATATCATGTATCATATTACTATTATCGATTATAGATGATTTGAAGAAACGATTTCAAATGACAGTTTTCAGATTTCAGTTATATTCGACTTGCATTACAGTATCAAGATGGCCGAATTAATGCCTATTTAATTTGTATATATTAAAATCAGGGCCGGTTTAACCAGGTAAGCAGATGATTCACCATATCAGGGCGCCAAAATTATCATTTTTCTCAGTATTTTAAGAGCGCAGAGTAGATGGTACATGAAAACTGCATCGGAACCCCTAGAGCCGGTATTGATTAAAATGCCAACTTGCATTAGAGCGATCCGTATCAATATGGCCGAATTAATGCTTATTTAAATCGTATATATTAAAATCAGGGCCGGCTTAACCCGGTAAGCAGACGATGCATCGTATCGGGGCTCCAATATTATCATTTTTCTCAGTATTGTAAGGACGCTGAGTAGATAATACATGAAAATTGCATAGGGGAACCGGGACACCTAGAACGGATGCTGATTAAAATGCCAGATATTTTGTTAATTTAAAGAATATTTGAATGAAAATCGTACCGAAAACCGAAATTGCAGTTTTAAGACCCTAGAATATTGGTAACTTTTTATATTCTCGAAAAATCTAGAATTTTCATACACGGCAGCTTTTATAAATAAAGTAAACAAAAATTAAATTATTATTAATAAAATTATATAATTTTTAAATAGTCAAAAATGATCGTGTAGAAAATTACCATAAGCTAAGGAAATACATCAGTTGTATTTTTTTTTATATATATATATAATTCAACTATGACATACATTGACAAACATTTAACTATCAGTACATCATCATCATCATCATCAATTATTATTTATTAATTTTTTGCAGGATTTAGTTTTTTCTAAATAATATCTTGCTATTCTGTTTATAATCTTCATCTGGGAATAAATTCTCAACATTACTATTATTAATTTAATTAACCCAATTTCTATGTTAATTTTATAAATAATTCTTCTGGTTCTTTCTGTTTCCAGAAATCTAGTCAAGAATTGCTTTGGTATAACTACCATCATTTTCTTAGATATCTATTTTAGCCAATTTTATATCAGATATTTTATTCTAATTAATATATTAAATACTTTTATTTGCTCATTCAACCATATATTATAATTTCTATCTTTTCTTGTTTCTCTCTATATTACTCTGTCAGTTTACAATCTCTATATTATTTTTACTGTTTAACAACCATATCTTATCATCATAGATGAGAAGAGAAAGCACATAATGACTGAATATTTTCCTTTTCTCTCTCAGTGTAATGTTATGTTTTTCAAATGCATTAAGTCTACATTTAATTCTTCTTTTATTTATTTCCCTTGTGATATCTATGAAATTTCCTGTCCAAAATAAATGTTATTACTAATTTTTCAAGTTTTATTTAATTTCATTATATTTATTTGCATAATTATTGAATATTTTCTCTTCATCTCTAAATTCATATGTATCAATAACATTTTCTGGTTGATATCTGAGAGATCTCTTTAACATTGTTAATATTGCATCAATAAAACACAAATTATTTAAATATTCTCCATTAATTGTGATATTTTGAAAATTTCATTCAGTATAGTTTTAAAATATTTTAATAAAATAGCATTATTTTGTCATATTCATACTTTTTATTGTCTTTTCAGCAATACTTTTGTAATTGGATGGTAATTATGATCTTTCTACCAATTAGCATTATATATATTCCTTAAGGCATTAGGACAACTACAAATGTATACAGTTAAGTCTTTTCATAGTCAATGAAACTAATCAAGACTGGAATTATTTTGAATCTTTTAAATAATTGTTGCATCACATAACTGTAATTATTTCTGCTGAAATCACTTTAAAATTATATAAATAGTTCCTTGATTTAGAAGTTATAAGTCAAAGACTATATTTTGTATTCCAATACCCAATTGTAATTTGATGTGATTATAAGTCAGAAACTTGTATATATTTTATATATTTAACAATCGAAAGTTACAGAAATTAATCATTAAAAATAAAATTATTATTAAATTTACTTGAAAAATATAAATTGTAAAGTGTAAACATTCTAACAAAAAAAAATTTAATATATATATATATAAAATTATATAAAGTCTACAGAATAACAAAAATAGTTTTTGAACTTAATAAATATTGATTATTATTAGTTTTGGTAATAAATAATCCAATTTAATTGATCCAAACAATATTTTAGTAACACTTTTACTTCATTATTAACTTTTTATAAGTTGGTGAGCATATCTTAAGGAATATATATATGTATGATATTGACCTGCATTTATTCTAAGAATAAAGTTTATAAAATATTTTTGAATATGTTCAATTTGATTATTAAAAGTGATTAATTCAGAATTCCAAACAATAGAAGAATACTTAGAATAGGTTTGACCATAGTTGTGTTCTTGTCTTATTTGCACCTTGGTAAGTGCCTTTCTTGTCCTGCCTTTGTTACAATGCTGCCCACCATAATTTATGCAGTTCTCATGTCTAAACTGCATGCCAAGCTGTTTTGTACATAATATGGGCAATAAACAATATTGAAAACATGACAATATTTGGTAACTATGATGTTGATAGCATAATTGCAATTTTGGTAATAAAATGAAATTTCTATTGACTATCCTCATTACTCATTTTAGCCAATAATGTATCTAGTGAACTTGTGAACATAAAACAAAAGAACCAGACACAAATTGGACCATCAAATCAAACTCTTATGTGTATGAACTCATTGTTTAATCACAGAGTTTAGAAGTTGTATTATGATTATAAATTATGAATTTTCTTTAGTTTTTCACTTGGTTGTGTTGAATCCAAGCAGTTATGTAATTAATGATATATAATCTTTGTAAAACTAGAAGTAATTTAAAGATCTTTCTTTCTAAACAAATAAATTCTATAGTATTTATTAAAAATCTTTTGGTATATCCATAACCATATTTTCTAATTACAAGAAAAAACAAATTTGTTTGGTTTAAACTAAGGTACCTATAGTATTTTGAATTAATAACATCCAGAATTAATAAATCTTTTGGTATTTCCCTTTTAAATTTGAGACATTATGTTATAATTAATTGACAAAATTATAACATAATGTCTCAAATTTAAAAGGGAAATATTATAACATAATGTCTCAAATTTAAAAGGGAAATAAATTTTATACACTCAATTTAAAAGGGAAAAATTTTATACACTCAATTTAAAGTGTATAATGTTTGCACTTTAAATTGTATATTTCAATTCTATCTATATATTTTTGGAGATTTTATTTTTTTAAAAGCATATTTGACTTTCTTAGTATAAGAAAGGCATCATTCTCAGTGCATTTGTTTTCTTTTATCAATTATATTTCTTTTTTAAAATTGTATTATTTTGAATATTTCCTTTCTTTTTCCATCTGGTATTATTAAATATTATTTTCTAAAAACATTGTAATTTAAAAATTTCATAATCATAGTTTATTATTATTCAAAGTTTGGACTAGCTGTGAGGCAGTTGTATCAAGCAGCAAAATTTTAAGCACATCAAATTTCAAATAATTACACATAATAGAATAAAATTTTGGAATCTTATTAATCACAGACATTTTATCTAAATTATAAATTTAATAAATATTAATATTGTTTTATTAAATTTTTCTTGTTTATAGTTATGATATTTTTTATTCAATTAAAAAAAATTATTAATTATTATTTTAAATTTTTTATTATTAATTGTTCAGATTTTAAATTATTGATAGAATGATATTTGATACTATTCTCTCTAAATAGATATTTGTAAATACAAATAGTAACCGAACATTTGTCATTCATTCTTTATATACTTTGTTCTAAATGATTCCTTACTTAAAAAATATAATGTAGTACCTCATTTATTTTATCTGCTTTTGTGATTTTTTTCTCTTTTTTTCATATTTTTGAGGCTTAAAATAAAGGGGAAATTATGCAAATTTTCCCCTTTATTTTAAGCTATTATTTGAAGTCTAAAATAAAAATATTGTATTAAATTGAATGTAGGAAGTTTTTTAAAAAAATCAATAGTAAGAAAGAGGTATCATCTTTTATTTGAAATTTTGAAATAAAAATAATTTATAAGACATGGTTCTTTAACAGAAATTCTGCTATTTTTTAAATCTGCCACAGTGTTAGCATATTAAGTATTATCTAAATTTATGACATTTTCCATTGTATCATTTGAATTTTCCACATTCAAAATTAATATTTAACTTTTGAATGATATTTAAAAAGCAGGATTTTATTACTGTATTAAATAAATTTCTGCATTAAATATTGAATTTTCCTCCGATGATGACATGCTTTATAAATAATGTGAAACAAAATTATTATTGCTTATTAAAATGTTAAAATAATATGCAGATAATTTTTCATATTTAAATTTTTAGTTTATTACAAGGATAGGCATTGATATCTGGATTATTGTTCAATGCAGACAGCACTCCTTGTATTTCTAATAATTATCAAATACTTTAAAATTATTTTGCACTCATTGAAACTGGATTTGTATTTATGACAAAATATTTGCAATAACTGTTTAAAACAATAATGATTGGCACAGTCTACAATATATATTATACAATATAGTACATAAAGTTAAGTTCAATATCTCTGAATTCAATGCAAGTATAATTTTTGAGTTAAGAACTTTTCAGTTTATGAATGAACCTCAGAAATGTGTTATCCTCATGAAGAACAATAATGTATATATGTTTTTAAATATTATGCATCATGATTTCACATGAAGTTTTTTAAACATTTATTGTTTCATAATAAATTTAATTGATTAAAATTTTGATAAATTGGAAAAATATTGGTACACAATGGGATATCTCTTAAATCGTATATATTAAAATCAGGGCCGGCTTAACCCGGTAAGCAGACGATGCATCGTATCGGGGCTCCAATATTATCATTTTTCTCAGTATTGTAAGGACGCTGAGTAGATAATACATGAAAATTGCATAGGGGAACCGGGACACCTAGAACGGATGCTGATTAAAATGCCAGATATTTTGTTAATTTAAAGAATATTTGAATGAAAATCGTACCGAAAACCGAAATTGCAGTTTTAAGACCCTAGAATATTGGTAACTTTTTATATTCTCGAAAAATCTAGAATTTTCATACACGGCAGCTTTTATAAATAAAGTAAACAAAAATTAAATTATTATTAATAAAATTATATAATTTTTAAATAGTCAAAAATGATCGTGTAGAAAATTACCATAAGCTTCAAATTCAAATTTTGAATTTTCTTCTTTTTTAATTATTTCTGTAATGACCGCAAGCAAATTTTATTGAATAAAATTGAATCATAATAATCTTACAATTTCAATGAATTTTTTTTCCTAGAATTTTTATAAAAATAATAAAAAAAAGGAAACAGCGGTAATGGAACATCAAGTGGGGATTAAGCTGCTATTTTTTTACGCCATTTTTTTCGCCAAGTTATTAATTTTATTATACTAAATATTTATGAATGGAGGGATTCATTTTTCATGTTATTACCACCTCCGCATTCGAAACTATTCGTGTACTACTTATTTCTAAATTTAGATCGCATCCCACAGGAAAACAAGCTTATGAGATCACTCGCTCTGTTTGTATTATCTTTCTAACGAGTTACATTCCCTTTAAGATGATTAAAAAAATCGCGATCTAATTAATTTGCGTAAAGAGATTTAAAAAATTATCTTTTTTGCGCGTTCTAAAACGTCGATTTTTTAAATTTTTCGATTAATCGAAACAATTACATTTCTAACGATGCAGAAAATCGATTGGGGCTATACAAACGCGCTCCGAAATAAAATAGCATGACATAATTCGGTTATTCTATACAGTTGTATATCTTTCGGTCACGCTATATCGAATTAGTTGTAAGTTTCGTTTGGAACGCTAACTGATAATGATTTTTATCCCGCTTACGACGTTTGGCATGATTAGAACTGCGAATTTATTTGCTGTAACGCCGAATTCTGCTTTGTAAACCATAAAGGCTCCATTTTAAGCTAATGCAGACGTGATAAGCGGATTAATGAGTGATCATTCGTTACCAGAATCTGGTCGTTTGCCCCCAATTTATCGTTTTGTTAATGATACTACGTTACGCATAATTCTGTAAAAATGATATCCCCATCTTGTTATCTTCGTTTTCCACTTCGTAATTGAAGAATTAAGAGTCTTTCTGTCTCTCCTTATACTTTGTTTCGAGCTAAGTAACCTACGAGAATCTTGCATCGATTCAGATAAATGTAATTTATCGCGACATCCAACGAGTGCATATCTTATTAATTGCAGCAGAGGACACGGTTTTGCCTGATAACATAATGGATCACATCCATTAACAGTTATTCCCTTTTGTGACCGTGGCAAAATGCATTATGGGTAGTAGCAAACGTTTAAAATTTTCAAATATTTGATTTAAATTCGACAACTTCTGGCAGCACTTATAATTTTAGGATTCAAAACGGTTGCCAATCCATTCACGAATTTTGAAATATATTTTAAACACGAACATATCGAAAGCTTAAAATATTGTGTATTCTGTAAAAATAAATATTAAAAATGTCAGAATTGTTAACAGTTCACTACCAAAAATTAAAATGTTTCGTTATACGTACTCCATTTGCCTGGAGTGTATTTAACATAAAAATAGGCATTTAAAGTAATAATTGACTGTCAATTAATGACAATCAATAATGGAAAACTGCTTATTAAACGAATCCAAATCAATTGTTCAACTCTAAAGAGGACAAACATCGATCACCATCCTGTTTAGCTTGGAACTGGTAAAGGAATATTTATCATTATCGCGATGAAAGAAACGTAACCAGTGCCTGCAAAAATATATTATTGTCATCATTTGCGAATTTTAAAAATCCTTTAAAAATTCATAAACAGGGCAAAGACGATATTAATTAGGACCAATGGTTACAATTTTATTTGAAAGCCCGCGTAACAACAACAACGGTTGCTATGGCAACGAGAACGATCCATTAGCCGCTAGGGAGATTCAATCGAAATCGTAGGAAAAAAAAAAATCGGTATATAATTTTTTTCGTTATTCCAACAGTTTCCATTAATCTTACGCATGCTTTGGGTCGATATATAAATATTTAAACACAAAAATAATTAAAATAACGATCGAGTAAGTTTGTAAATTGTAATTTTATGCATAGATCTCATTCTATATCTAAAAAAAGATAAAAATTTAATCTTTACGTGCAGCATTGTATTCGGTCGGATTACGCTTTAGCACTTTAAGTTTTCTCCTGATATGAAAAAAGTAAAATGATCTTAGAATACTATCATCATCGAACAGGAATGATATGGATATATATGGCCGAAGCAATTGAGTTGGGAAGACACTCACCATGGATGGAGACAGCTCCTATCATCTTTCGTTCCACAATGTGGTCGTATACGTTTCATACTCCCATCCACCGACTAAAATTCAGTTTTACTTAATTAAACCATTTGCAACTGTTGTTGTCTGCGTTTCGACTGCACGTGATGAACTCTACGAGGAATTTGGCAGAGTTTCAAGAGGAGACGTCACACAGAAAGGCTACATGACATACCAACAGCGGTAATGCGCATCCAACCCGCTTCTGTCAATTGCCGCAGACGAGGCTACGCTTTTGTATTCGGAAGGACTCGGTCATTTCCGGAAAAACGATTGGAGGGATGAGAGTGTAATTCCCTCCTGTATAAGGCTCTTACCGGCAAGTTTCGACCGCTTCGAGGAGAAAGATTCGTCTTACGTTCTATAGAGTACCTGACCACGTTCGCCTCGTTGATAATAATCGATTTTTATCGACGCGAGAATCGGATAGAAAGTCATAGCCCGAAAACCCGTTTAAATTTCATCGTATTAAAATTTATATTTGTATTATCGCGTTTTCTAATGGCGTTAGTTAATTATAATTAAAAATTTTGCTCGTTTAAATATTTAAAAATTCGAGAACTTCTATTAAATTACCGATAGGGGGCTATTGATATTATTTTGTTATATATACATCGATGGTTATACAATTTTATACATATATACTGTAATAAGTGAGTATCAATGTGGCTGTCTGTGTGTAAAAATAGTAAGAGAATGCACTTATTAAATTCATGCTTATAAATATTTAAATCATGATAACAATACTTGGAAGCTAGGTTGTTATTCTGTCAGAATTTAGATTTCTCGATAAACTATTGATAAATAGAGCAAAAACGATCTTTTACGTAATACGATGATAATGATAAACCGAAAAATTTTGTTTATATCTATAAATTAATAAATAAAATAAATTTCTTGCTCATTTAAATTTTTTTAACCCTTAAAAATTGTTTTTCCAAGAATTAATTACTCGCGAGGGGGCAACTTGTCTCGGTGCGTAGAACAAAAATGGATTTCGTAAACATGAATAATTTTCACAAATATAATAATAATAATTATTATTATATTATAATTTTTATAATTTGCATTTGAGGAGCTAGCTTGGCTTCCAAGCTAGCTTGGAAGCTAGATTTAGATTTCTCGATAAATTATTGATAAATAGAGCAAAAACGATCTTTTACGTAATACGATGATAATGATAAACCGAAAAATTTTGTTTATATCTATAAATTAATAAATAAAATAAATTTCTTGCTCATTTAAATTTTTTTAACCATTAAAAATTGTTTTTCCAAGAATTAATTACTCGCGAGGGGGCAACTTGTCTCGGTGCGTAGAACAAAAATGGATTTCGTAAACATGAATAATTTTCACAAATATAATAATAATAATTATTATTATATTATAATTTTTATAATTTGCATTATTATAAAATTACAGAGATATAGCATTATTAAAAATGGCAATGCAATTAATACTTGTCACTGTTGCCAGGTTACCGAGGTCATGATTTAGTAATAGCCAATGTATAGCCAACGAAAAATTTGCCAAATATTTATTAAGAGAAAAGATATATTCGGTATAAATATTATTAATTAAGTTTTATCTTGCGACTTGATTTGAGAATTTGAAATTACCGTTTCTCTGTAAATTTTGAATATCAAATATTCAAGAAACAATAACTATTTATAACGATTATTATACGAATTGTTAGAGAGATTATTCTTAATTAATGCGGAGATTCCTATCATCTTCGATTTGCATTATTTACATTTATTGAAATAGATAGCGGGCATATTCAGAGGTTTAATCCTTTGAAGAATGAAATAAAAAGATTCTGCCAGAGGTTTTATAGTAGGTCACTAGCAAAAAGAGAAGGCTGCTTAATGACCTCTTGCGAGACGCATTGAGATAGTGAATGAATTCTGTTCTCCATCAGAGAATGTCGATTTACTATATTTTTGTGAAAAAAAGAGCAATATGTCAGTGGCGTAGCGAGGGGAACAAGGGGGTCTATCATGCCCTGGACGCCCTCGCAGAGGGGCGCCCGGGGCATGATAGACCCCCTTGCTTGACTATCCGGCTATGACTTTCTATCCGCTTATTTGACTTTCTTACTTATTTGGCACTACTCGCAGAGGGGCGCCAAATGGTCCCCAAGACAAACAAGATTTTCCCGAAAATTTCAATTTTTATTTTGATCGATTTCTGTCTGAGAAATATATTTTAAATTAATAATTATTGTAATATAATTAATTATTTCCTTTCTTGATTTGTCTGATAAAATATGTTATATGTTTTTCGGGGAGCGCCAAAAAGGTATCGTGCCCCGGGCGCCATTTATGTTCGCTACGCGGTTGCAATATGTAGCGCTTTCAAGAATAAAGGACTGAAGAAAAGCATAATAAAAGAGGGAAAAGTTAGATTTAGTTTAAGTTAGGCCACCATATCACATTTGGAATATTTTACACTTGGCAGCAGACATTTTTTTAGAGCTTACCACAGGCTGGCCAATATCCATTCTTCAATCGGAAGGTTAAAGAATGGGGTTCAACAGCCGGGCCCGAACTTTGAAAACTGCTTTTAGAGTAGAAACCGGGAATTGAACCCGTATCTTCCAGGATGGAAGCAAAACATGCTTAAGCCGCGGCCTTTGGCCAACAGCATTATTCAGATAATCACTAAGGTGCAAAAGTTTATTTTTAATTATAATATAATAAAGGCTGACACTAATTCAATGATTCTTACCATTTTGGAGACGCTGGACATTCTTAATTACAGTATAAAGTTTTGCGGAATACCAAAATTAGTAATAATTATATAAGGCTATACAATATAAAATATGCTTGCAATTCTTAACGTATGTTTATTAAAATTTATAGGTTACATGTTTGTCTCATAATTTCGCAAAACACTTGTAACAAATTCGCGGAACACAGTTAAGAACTACTGCTCTAATTGATCGGCTGGATGACCGCGTAGTGAAGGACTGGAATCAAGTTTTGGAAGTGTCCCATACTCAAAACTTTTTCAGAAGGGATCCTAACTCTGTTCGTTAAACTCCATCCTTTACCTGATGATCGACCCCATTATGGGTGTATTGCCCCATTAAGGATGGAGTCAGTAATGTGCAAGAAAATGCACGGCTGCTTAATCTCTACTTGAAAAGTGACTTAAAACGAAAAACAGACATACTAAGAGGGTTATCCTGGTATGATAACGTTGTTGTTAAGTTTACATGTTTCAAAATACTACAATCAGTGGTATACCAAGGACTGAATGGGCTCCCGCCTCATTTAGTAGCTTCAAGAGTTTCCATGCTCGGAGTTACTGAATTAGTGCTCTTTTTGGACTAAATATAATTCCTTTTTAATGTTATTATTGCTAAAATTACACCAATGATGTCGCGTTATTTCAGTACATTTTTATGTAAATTAGTGCTAACAATATAAGCTTATTGCCATTCAAAACACATATATATTATAAAGTCATTTGGTAAACATTTGGTATTGATATTTTTAGTAAAAAAAATAAATCAGTAAGTTGGAGATAGCAATATTTATGCCAAGGTCCAGGTTAGGTTAGGTTAGTT